>JAZBGX010000018.1:0-79758 GCA_037414775.1 Zonitis immaculata
GATATATCTTTTTATAATTACGCTGTTGACGTATATGCGCGATTTAGAATGTCGTGAGTTGAACGTTCCGGTAACCAGGGCATCGTAAATTTTGAAGTTGAAGAGAGTACTATTTGTGTTCTTTGAAATATTGAAATAATCCTTTTATACAGAATATCCCATTTCCTGTAGATACTTTATGATAGGAATAAATCTGCATTGTCTGCATCGAGACTAATTTTCTATTGCTCTTTGTGTATCTTATTGTAGATATCTATGATAATTTTCCATTTCAATATAAATATTAGGAAGAATTTTTTATTTGTTTGCTTGAACCATTTGAGGGGTGGAGCATTTTTGTTATACACATTGCTTGTGATTGGTCAGCAGTCGTTAATGTCGCCATCTCTCTATTACTCACTGAACTAAACTAAGTTTCGAAACAATAGAAAGTAACGGTAACATCGGTTGCCTATGTAACTAGGTGCTCAATTTTACCCTTATAAAATTCATTACACCGCGGCATTTTAATCAAATTTCCCACGAAACGAAATCAAAATTCGAAAATCGGGCTCTTTACTTTTATAGAGAAAACCTTGTTCTATCTTTTGGATATAGTTTTATTCGTATATTTCAATCGATGGAGGCTAGCTTTTGCTAAAACGAAAAACAATTTTTATTAAATTTTAGGGTAATTAAACATTTTATCAAAAATCGGCTTCTTTTAAGTTGTGGGGAATAATTTTCCCTAACATATTAACTAGCGATATTTGCTTCATCTTTGAAACTGTGGGCAAATTATTGTAAATTGTTACCAATGTATTACTATATGCGGCCGATAGGTGTTCAGTGGAGCCTTAAGACACGGCTGGTTTGCTGTCTCTCTCTGTCGCGTTTTCTGAATGTTGCTATGTGCCGTTCTCGCGCTGCTTTTGTTCGCGATATATTTTGTCGCAGGCGTTCATCACGCTGTTCTCGAGATTCTTGTCTACGAATTTCTGCTGTTCTTATTCATTGAGCTGCGTTTCTTGCTACAATTTGTTTGTAATACGCATGCGTCGTGCATCTCTGCTACATGCATTGTTGAGTGTCAATTTTTTAGGCGGCATTATACTCAAATTGAAAAAAAATTAAATCAACATCAATGAATTAATTAGAAATTAACACAAAAAAATCAAAATAAAATACAAAAAAAAATATAATAAAAAGCAAGCAAGAATTACTTATCTGTTTTCGAGGTGATAAAAATAATAAACTAAAAAAAATTTCTCTATGAAGTTTTATGTTTTTATTATTGTGCTATAACAAATTATAATCTATTTATCTATATCTAAACGATACACTAAATGAAAAACGCGGAGCAGCGCCCGGCTTTTATAGGCGAACAAAATTGAGCTGAAAAATCTGGAATTGATTGGAATAATATAGAGCGTTTTTTTCTGTAATTTTCTGGAAATGGTCAGTATAATTACAAAGATCACTCAGGAATAATTCAAGTAGACGTTTATATCGTAAACATGAACAAATATGCAGTGGAATAGCCTATATTGTCCCATTATTTAAAAATTAAAACACACCGCCATCTATTAGGAATTGATAGAACTAACCAATAAATAAACACACTATTGTTCTATAATAAACATTTAATTCGCAATAACAAATATCGGGTCAATAATTGAGATAAAAACTATCCTATCTTCTAAGTTGGACCAAATTACAGATAGTTACCAAATTTGATCAAAATCGGTTCAGTAGTTTCGGAGTTTATCCCGAACATACATCGTGACACGAGATTTTTATACCGATTGTTCATTTTTTATAAGGACTTAGGATAGCAAGGCCACTTCTCGTCAGCCAATTAGCGAGGAGGGTATGTTTGTTTGGGTTGAAATACCGTTATTCTTTGAAAAATTTACCTACCCTCTGTCCTTTTCGTTTATAGTGCTGTTTCACTACAACTTCCACAAATTCACAGCTGGTTTCTTAAAAATGTTAACAGAAGATATACAAAATATTTGGAATTTCTCTCTAGCTTTAAGACAGTATTTGTAAAATAACCACCGGGTCTTAGGTTTTATCACTAGTCGAACGGAGAACATCGTTAATTTCACAAACTAAGGCTGAGAAAAGATAGACTGCCAAATACAACTGAAATATCTACCCTTCTTTTATAAAAACGATGAAACGAAAAATATAAAAATACTTATTTACCTGGATATTGGGTATTTCCAAATTTATTCATTTTATTGCATGAGGCCCTTTCAATTTGAAATTTTCAAGATGGAAAGGGATAATATTCTTTATATTTGACAAAACTAACAAACTGACCGGTAATTACTTTTGTTTGATATAATTTTCAATATTATAATTTTTGAACAGTATTATCATCATTATTACGATCATTAATTATTAATTATCAATTATGTATTATTATTATCATTATATCAAATATAATTGTAATTCACAATTAAAATAAGTGTATTTTTTCCATTTTATTTATTTTTTATAAATTTTTATCATCTATTTTTGCAACCAGGTACTTAAGGGTCATTTTAGAAAAAAAAAGAAATAGGGCTGTAATACTTAATGGTTTATGATCTTTCTCGATTGTTATTGGCTAGACGATTCTTATAAAGGCCCGTTCGCTTTTCAATCCCCTGTATATAAAGATATATATATATATATATATATATACAGACTGTATCACTTGGGGCTCTATGATTCTGCAGTTTTAGGGGATTGTAGTTGGAGAGATAAATAAAGCGCTGGAGGATTTATAGTATGACATCTAAGGACCATTTTAACGTTGAAATGATTCTTTTGAACTTAAATAAACATTTACGGTATTGTTTTTCTATTTTGCGATTTCGTTTAGTATCAACGTTACTTTTTCACTACAATTACAATTTTATTCATAACAGCTTAAATTATCCGACACAAAAGAAAAACCATTGAAAAATCGGAGAATTTTCAAGCAAAAACGATATTTCCGAATATCTACTTCATGTGACTCTAATAAGCTCGATGATTGTTGGAAATGTGAAGAAATTTTTATAATCATATCAACATAATCGTATCAATTTTGCATATTTCCCGAAAAGCCAGACGAATCATTTCAATGCTAAAATGCTCCTTAGATGTCATACTTTAAATCCTGGAACGCTTTTTTTATTTGTCCAACCACAACACCCTAACCCTGCAAAATCATTTAGTCCCAAGCGGAACAGCCTGTATGTAAGTATATTGTATACATATACTCAAAATAACATCCTTTTACTTTCTATGAAGATTTGTCAACCCAATCCTCAATAACGAATGATAGATTTATATCCCTAATTCAAAACAATTTCTTCACTCAATAATTTCATTCGATTTACTTTATTTTTTTTTCAAATATTAATGTATTCTAAAATATGCGATTCTCAATTATATCACATTCGGTTTTATTTGAATAAATTTATTAATAATTTTCTTGAATATAATGATATTCTTTTGCAAATATGAAAAAAAATTCACTCCCCAAAAAAGTTTTTATTTCATTTTTCAAAGTATTCTTCATAGTTATATTTTCTTCATTTTTTACTAAGGAGGAGATATGAATTAATTTAATTTTCAGAAAAATTTGTCATTCCTACTGGAAATTGAACCCAGTTCTTCTGATTATTATTAGAATAACAATGAAATTTTTTTGTGGAAACCTAATTATATCAAAAATTAAATCAAATCTCCTCATTGGTAAAAAAGGAAGGAGATATAAATATAAGAAATACTTTGAAAAATCATATCATAACTAAAGAATGGACAATATAATATATTTTTTATTTCATGTTATTGTTATTTTATTATCCCATAGGGATTTCATCTTTTATTTTATATTATAAGATTCATTGACGAGAAATTATGATTCTATGAATATTTGAAATATCATTCTAATCCTTATCCTTTGAATTAATTATCATATTTTTCAAAATATATATTTATCGTAACATTTTGAAATTCTGTTTAATTTGATAATGATTTTCATAGAAAATCGAGACATTTTAAATATACCTACATATATGTACGTATTATATTTTTGAAAATTCAACATTTTCCAATCGAATATTTTATTATAAATATTTATTCTATGTTAGAAAAATTTGAATAAAAATGAACATATTTTTCTGTTTCTAGCCTGATAGACCTTTTTTATAATATTTCACTGACAATGAATAGAACTAAAAAAGTATAATATTTATTTTGCAAGCAAGAAATATTGTAAGCTCCGCTATTTGGATCATTGCTGGTTGTATGATTAAAAAAGCATAAGGGGCTGGTAGAAAACAACCTGACCATCGAATCTGAAAACAGAGTTATGTTCAGTGGTACTCAAATTGATTGAAGGAATAAATAATTCGAGATCTATCGAATGCATACGAGAAACTCGAAAGACGTCGAGCAAAGCTCATTGTCAGTCACTACAGTACTTTCAATTAAAACAACCGAGAATTTATTAAGCAATCTTTATTAAGGAAGCGCTTATCACAAATATGACAATTAAGGAATCATTGTTAGAATAGAATACAAACAAAACAAAAGTACTTGTAACACATTAAAAAAAAAACAAAGAAATATTTTGGCCGATTAAAATTCTAGTATGCATTGAAATTTTTGGTTAAAAAAAACTATAATAGGAGAAAAACACACATTTAGTTGATTTTGTCTTTGAGACTTACAATTATTATAAATATATTTATACATAGGTACTATGAAAGAATAATTATAATTAAAAAAGAAGAATATATTAATTATATTATATAAGAATGTTTGACTAAATAATGACTGTTTCTTATCGGTTTGAGTTTCGTTTTTTCTCAATTAATCATTATAATTATTTTTCTTTAATAATTATTAAATATTTATATATTATAAAAAATATATTCAGTCATCAGCAGCACCAAAATCTTGAACTTAACAGTTCAACATTCATCCACATTCATACACTTTATACAAAAAAAATTAAAATATATTTTTTTCATAGTCTTATTTTAATGTTAATTAATAATTATAATAAATGGATTTAACTAAATCTTCCAGTGGCTCAACAAAAAAATCGACACCATTATTTACAGTATTTGGAAAATTTGAAAAAAATGAAATAAAAACAGACTTGAGGTTTTTTTTTCAATTGACATAAATTAGGAAACATTTTTTTTTTAATTGTTTTTAAAAATAAATAAGTGTTAAGTCTCAAAACCACCACCCATAATAACTATTGAAGTCGTCTCGCTTTTTGTCTGTACTGTACTTAGAAAAGTTTCAAATTTGAGCCAATGGAAAAGATAGTTCCGTAAAAATCTATACACACCATAGGGCATTTTTAACGATATAATGCAGAACTATGATCATATACATTTTTATTTTTCTCATTCGAGAAATTCGTTTTTTTTTTTCAATTATTTTACTAAAAACGTTTTAGAACTTGAATAGCATCCCTCTTTTTGTGAGTAGCTTTTTTTATAATTTTATAAGGACGGATATTCGAAGAGAAACATTAAACGTTCTAATTTAAAAAAAATAATAAAATTATAATCGAGTATTTCGTATTTTGCTTTTGTTGTTTTGTGTCATTCATTACGTGAGATAGTCGGGACTGGGTTCAGCCATTGGTTCTGGTGTTGTAAATAACGGATTCGGAAATTCGGGTGGATGTGGCAATGGACCTGTAGGTTTCGGTCGACGACGATATGCCATTAACCAACAAGATACAGCAATAGCTACCGCTACCAATGCTAATAATGCTGTTATAATCAAAGCAATTATAAAACCAATCATTGATACACAAATATCTTCGACACGTTGATAACTGGGCGCTATAAAAATGACAAAAAATAAATGAAATATCAATCATAGAGCATTCGGAAATATTATACCTTCAGTTGGATCGACGAATCTCTCTTCACGTCGTTCGAATGTTAAAATAGCATTCGATTGAATTGTAATTTCTTCGCGTAATTGTCCACTTAATAAATTACCGCCTAATGCAACATCAGTCGAATTAACATCATCATCATCATCATTATCGAGTGCACGTCTTCTACGACCGAAAGCATTATAACCGCGACAATTAACCGGTTGGCATCTACCAAAACATACACGAATATTACATTGGAATCGTATATTATCACTACTAGGGAATTTAAAAGCATTAAAACTAGCTAAAAGACTTTGTGTATCCGGATTATGTTCCCATTCACCGAATATTGTTGGATCAGTTGCACAACCATTTTCATCAGTTACTAAATATTCATTTTCGATATTATCTTCGGTAGTTTTTGCAACACAACTTCTAGCAAAACCACCATAAATCGAACCAGGTTGTACATCGACTTGTAACATTAAATTGTCACCAATTTCAGCTGAATTAATTTCTTGTCCGGTAGGTGTTATAATTTTCATTGTACAAGTTGGTGGTGGGCCGGTATTAGCGATTGTACCAGCGGTTGTTAACATTGAAACATTAAAGCCTAAGGTAACATTTTGTTCGCCAGTTTGATAAACGCATTTAATATGGTAAGCTTGGGCTTTATATGTTAGTAATGTTGGATGTTTTTGAATAACTAAAACAAAACTTGCTTGACCCTAAAGAGAAAAGAATTATAAAAATGATTTAGATTCGATATTTCATTTACATACATTAACATGAATTAGACCGCAATCACCAAAGTGAACTTTGAAGATCTCCTCTTTATGGTAAGTATCCGATGGGAATGTGATAATACGACGACATTTCTCATCTTTACTATGACCTTTGACATACAAAACACCATTAAAATCTTCTTCTGCCAACTGGATACTAACTTGAACTCCATCTGATAAACAACTGACTACCATTGATGGTGGCGGGAATACAGTTTTGTAACGTGTATCTATAGCAATAAGCAAATTAACGAACAATACTTAGAAAAAAAATCGTTATAATTACTGCAACGGATCTCCGGTATGCCTTCAAATCCATGCGGACAATAACATTGTGGCTTATGATTTGTTACATTGCACGCAGCATTCGTACCACATCTATCAATACATGGATTACTACAAGTTTTTGTTTCGGGGCGACAAAATTTATCATCAGCACAATCATCATCTGTTTGACATTCAGGACCTTTAGTTGGGACACAATTGCCTTTCGAATCAATTTGGAAATCATATTTTGTTGGACATTGACAATTGCCACGTTCATCAATAATCCAACCTTTTTCCAATGCACAAACACAACGTCCTTTATCATCGATCTTTTTACCATTTTCTGGTGGACATTGTATACATTCATCATTTTCATTTAATGCTCTATTTGGTGCACAAACACATTTACCGTCAGTTGTTCCAATAAAGCCTTTATCCGTTCGACAAATTGACACTAAAATATTATAAAACAATAAGCAAATAGGTATATTTGTGAATGATAAAAGACTTACTTTTATCGCATTGTACAGCAGCATTGCCTTGATAACCTGGTAAACATTGACAAACCATAGTTTTAACAGGCTCCGTTTCAAGAACTATACACTCAGCATTAACGCCGCATGGTTCAGTTTCTTTACATGGATTAACACATTCACCACCAATACAAGCGAATTGTGAGGGACATTCAGAATCTTTACGACATTTTTCATCCACTTTCATACAACCCATTTCACCATCACTAACAGTACCTGGTGAACAAGCACATTCAAAAACATGATTGTAGACTTTACATTCAGCATTTGTATCGCATGGATTTGTATTAGCACATGGATCTTGACATTTATTGTCTATACAGGCACGTGTATTTGGACATTCACTATTAGAACGGCAACCAACTAGAATACATGCAGTTTTTGGATTTCCAATTAAACCAGGTGGACATTCACATATAGCTCTATGATTCAAACCATAACAATTAGCTTTTTCACCACAAGTTGATCGATCTGTGGCACAAACTGGTACACATTGACGATTTATACAACTATGTTGACCGGAACAATCATTATCATGACGACAACCAATTTTATGACATTCAATTTCTGGTTTACCATCATAGCCTTGTTTACATGTACATATCGGTTTATGGTTTTTAACGCGACAATCAGCATTTGGGCCACATTTACATGGATCTTTACAAATAGTATTGTAGCATGCTTTATCAGCTGAACAATCGTTATCGCTTACACAAGCTCCAAGTTCTATTATAGCTGTGACTGGATTACAAGTACCACTGCCACTACTGATATAACCAGGTGGGCAGATACAATTCATTGTTCTTACTGGTACAGAACCGACAACTGTACATTCAGCTGGTCGTTGACATGGCTCCAATATAATACAAGGATCTTGGCATTTGTTAGTTAGACATGCTAATCGGGATGGACATTCGCTATCTTCGCGACATTCTGGTTGCGGTTCACTATGACAATTTACGTAAGGGTTACCAGTGTAGCCGATCGGACAACGGCAAAGTGCTATATGGTTTTGTACACGACATTCAGCTCTCGGTGAACATGGATTATCATAAATACAAGGATTTATACATTGTCCATTAATACATTGTCGATCACTTGGACAATCACTATTTGATAGACAACCAACAATTTTACAACGTTCCAAAGGATTACCACGATAACCACTTGAACATCTACATTCGGCACGATTTTGGTATACATAGCATTCTGCATTTATACCACATGGATCTTTCACAATACATGGATTGATACAATTTCCATTAATACAGGCTTTGCCTGATTCACATTCTGAATCGCTTCGACAACCAACTGTATAACAAGCGATATTTGGATTACCATCAAAGCCTTGTTCGCATGAGCATATTGGACGATGATTTTGTACTAAACAATTAGCATTTGCTCCACAATCACAAGGATTCCTACATAATCGATTAATGCATGCTTCATTACTTGGACAATCATTATCAGAAGCACAACCCGGTGGAACTGGTACAATAACAGCATGACATTCTCCATTATTGTTAGGTACCCATCCTTCAGGACATGTACAAATCATAGTTCGTATTGGAACTGTATCCAACACACTACAATGTGCTGTTCGATGGCACGGTGATAATTGTTCACAAGGATTAACACATTTTTTTTGTATACATGCTAGTTGACTTGGACAATCAATGTCCAGTTCACATTCAGGCTTTTCAGCTACTTTAGCTGGTGCCATACAGAATGATAATGGATTACCTTCAGGTATATGTGATGGGCATAGACAACCAGCTGCATGATTTTGAGCATAACATATAGCATTTTGGGCACATGGTGGATTAGCTATTGTTGAACATGGATTAATACAATGTTGTTGGATACATGCTCGATCATTTGGACAATCGAAATCAGTATGACATTCAGTTCGTTCGCAATGTTCGAATGGATTGCCCGAATAACCAGATGGACATTTACATGTAGCACGATGGTTGTTACCATAACATTCAGCATTTCGAGCACATGGATCACCCAAAATACACGGATTTATACATTGACCATTATAACATTGTTTATCGTTGCTACATTCATTGTCCGATTGACAGCCCACTATAAAACAAATTTTCAACAAAATTCCTCTATATTTGAAAATAGTAAACTTACATTTAACACATCCGGTTTGTGGATTTCCGGAATAACCAGGTAAACAATAACAAATTGGATAATGATTGATGACTCTACAATCGGAATTTGGACCACAGTTACAAGGGCTAACACAGAGAGCATTCACACAAGATTCGGTTTGAGCACACTCGGAATTTGATGTACAACCTAGACTTGGACCGGGCGCTATAATCAAGAATAAAACAAAGTAAATTCATTTATTATATAAATGATAATCCTGAAGAGAAATATTTTTGTTTTGACTGAGATCTGAATCAGATCTTTTCGATATACATGTTGCACATGTATGTAATTCTTCTACATAATTAGTTAGGATAAGACAGCACGTTTCAACATTACGGTGCCGACTATATTCAATCTAAAACACAGTCTATGCTACACATGCTTGGCGCAAAATATAGCATGAGGCACTATCTGTTTTACTTCGTCAGAACCGCTTCTACTTATAGGGAATTATTGATATGATGATGCGCGCGTCGGCCAATACAAACAAAAATTTTTGATTAACTTACGTGGTATACATTGAATCAGAGGATTGCCAACGTACCCAGCAGGGCAATTACAGTTAGCTTTATGGTTATTAACTGAACAAAATGCTCCAATCGCGCATGGTTTCTTATCAAGACATGGATTGATACAAATTTCATTATCACAACGTTTATCATATGGACAATCATTATCTGTGAAACATTCTGGAATTGGTTGTGGAAGAGGTCTTCTTGGTTCTAAAATTTTTACATGTTTTACAATAAAATGTTCATTCAATAAATTAATAAGATTGGCGTACCAGAGACACATTCAACACGTGGATTTCCAATATATTTAGCTTCACAAGAACAGCTGGCTTGATGATTGTTAGATTTACAAATTGCATTAATACCACAACTATCCAATCGGCAAGCATCAATACAAGATCGTTGATAGCATTTCTCATTATTTTTACATTCATCATCATTTTTACAACCGTATTCCGGATGAATAAGCGGCTTACAAAATCCAGTAATATCAAGAATTGTATCTTGTGGACATTCACACATAACTGTTCTTAATGGTAGCGTATCTAAAACACGGCACTCCTGATCTGGATTACAGATATTCGAATTTACACAAGGATTTTGACATTTTTGATTAATACAAGCTAATTTCGATGAACATTCCGAATCGCTACGACATTCTGGTGATGCTGCTTTAAAATCATTGCATTGAATATATGGATTTCCATTGGTACCAGGTGGACAATGGCATTTCGGTTGATGGTTTTGTGCAATACAAGTTGCCGTTTCAGCACAAGTTTCATCATCACAAACTGGACGACACACACGATTTAAACGATCACAAGCTTCATGATCAGCACAATCTTCATTATATTGACAAATACCAGCGATACATGAAGTTGATGGATCACCTTGTGTGCCAGCTGGACACTGACAAATTGGCTGATGGTTACGGACTAAACATTCGGCCCCACGGCCGCAAGTTTGAGATGTACATGGATTAAGGCACTTTTCACTAATGCAAGTTCTACTATATGGACATTCATTGTCATTTGTACATTCCGCTATAAAAATTGAAATCAAGATTATAAAAAAACAGAAAACTTTTCATTATAATATTTACGTTTGTAACACATAATTTGTGGATTGCCGCCCCATCCAGTTGGACAGTGACATGTTGGGCGATGTTGATTAGTTCGACAATCGGCATTTGTTCCACATGAATTGTCAGTGATACATGGATCTAGGCAGTGTGAATTAATGCACGATTTATCATTGGAACATTCATAATCTGATGTACATTCTGGTTTTGTTTTTGGTTCTTCATAACAATGAATGAATGGATTGCCAACTAGTCCAATAGGACAACGACAAATTGCTTTATGGTTAGCAGCTCGGCATTCAGCTAATGAAGCACATGGATTTGCTGCTGTACATGGATTGAGGCAGTTTTTATTCAAACAAATCTCACTTAATGAACATTCTTCGTTCGATTTACAACCAGGCTCTTCTTGAGGAGCTGCAGGGAAATCAAAAAGATAAATATCATTAGTTTTGCTACTCAATTAATTGGAATAAACTAAAAATAATACATAATGCTGCTGTTTATTATGGAGTTAGGTTAGTTAGGAATGAATTTGTTGCTGTAAAAAACTTTTTCTTTTAACAGAATAATTGAATTAAAATATTTGTTTGTTATTTACCTGCTCGACACTCTATTTCAGCATCACCTATATAACCCGATAAGCAAAGACATGCCATTGTTCTTAATGGTAAAGTATCAACAACGGTACATTCAGCATTTAATCCGCATGGTTTTGTTTCCATACAAGGATTCTTACAAATACCATTGAAACAAGCTAATTTACTTGCACAATCAGCATCCATAGTACATCTAGGCGATTTTGTATGTTCTTTAATACAATCGATAGCTGGATTTCCTGCATAACCTGGTGGACATGAACATTTCGGCTTATGATTACTAACTAGACAAATAGCACCATTGCCACAATTACAAGGATCTTCACAATGTTCATAACGACAAGCTAAATTATATGGGCATTCATTATCATTAATACATTCTGGTCGTTCACAACGAATTAAAGCATTTCCTTTGAAATTTTCCGGACAATAACAGCGAGCTTTATGATTGGAATCAGCTCGACATAATGCATTCAATCCACATGATGTTATTGAACAAGGATCGATACATTCACGATTGACACAAGCCTGATTTGATGGACACTCATTATCTGATCGACAACCGATCTCGAAACATGCCCGTTGTGCATTACCAGTATAACCATCTTTACAAATACATATGGCTCGATGGAGTTGTGTTCGACATTCAGCATTTTGGCCACATAATCCTGAATTAATTACACATGGATTTTGGCAATTTTGATTAACGCATGCTTTATCATTTGTACAATCAGTGTCTTGGAGGCATTCTGGCTTCGGTAGAGGTACCTCCTCTAATTGACATTGAACTTCTGGACTTCCTGTATAATTCAATGGACATGAACATACAGCCTTATGATTGACAACTTGGCATAGAGCATTCAGTCCACAAGCACCTTGACATGGATTACGGCATTTTTGATTGAAACAAGCCTTATCTCTGGGACAATCTTGATTTATGACACATTCTGGATAAACACAACTGGCAATACCATTAATTATACGGCATTGACCATTGATACGACATGGTGATGGATTGCAAGGATCTTGTGGTTCTGGTGGTTGATCATGGCATAAATTGAATGGATCACCAATTAAAGGTGATGGACAACTGCATACTGGACTATGATTGATTACATTACAAATTGCTTTAAAACCACAAATTCCAGGACATGGATCAATGCATTTTTGATTAACACATGCCTTATCGCTGGTACAGTCAGCACTGATGGTACATTCTGGTCTACAACCGCCGGAAGAAGCTGTGCCAAAGAAACCTGGCAAACATTCACAGATAGCGTATTGCCCTATTTGTTTACACAATGTATTTATGCCACATGGTGATGGGTTACACGGATCACTTGGTGGTGGTACTAAACAACCAAAGACAAAAAAAGGGTTAATTAATTTTATCATATTCTACATTCTAAAATCTTGAACTTACCAACAATTTGCGAACAGATTCTGAAAGCATCACCACTATAGCCATCAGGACATGAACATATAGGGATATGATTAGTGATAGTACAAAGAGCGTTAACACCACATGTTCCAGAGCAAGGATCTTGGCATTTATTCCTTATACAAGCACGACTTGATGGACAATCAGTATTTGAAAGGCATTCTGGACGACAATTATCATAAGGATTTCCATGATATTCTGGTAAACATTCACATACGGCATAATTACTTTCAACTCTACATCGAGCATTTGGTCCGCAAGGTGATGGATAACATAGATCTTTAGGCTGTGGTGCTGGTGGTGACTCTGTGGAATAATTAGTTCAAACTAGTTATACAATAATTACAAAATTTATAGTGAGATTATTCCTTACGTGATTTAATTGTACAAAGTGTGAAGGGATCACCTATATAATTATCAATACATAAACAATTTGGTATATGATTAACAACGATACAACGAGCATTCAAGCCGCAAGAACCCGGACAAGGATCTTGGCAGTTTTGATTGATGCATGCTAATAATTTAGTACAATCATTATTGGTTAGACATTCAGGTCGACAATTAGGTGGATTTCCTATATAATTTCGTAAACATGTACATTTAGCTGTACTACTATTAGTTGTTTCACATTGCGAATTTGGGCCGCAAGGGTTTGGGTCGCAAGGATTCTGCGGTTGTATTGCAGCAGGCCTTGGTCTTTCTTCGATCTCAATAGCACGACATCTAATAAATGGATCGCCTCTATATTGTGGTGGGCATGTACATATTGGGTTATGATTAACAACTTGGCATCGGGCACTAATGCCGCAAGTACCAGGACATGGATTGATACATTTTTGATTGATACAGGCGCGATTTAATAAACAGTCAGCACTTGTGATACATTCAGGTCGACAAGATGGTGGATTTCCTATATATCCCATTAAGCATGAACAAACTGCTTGACCATTTACTTGGCGACATATCGAATATGGTCCACAAGGACTTGGTTGACATAGGTTTTCTGGTTGTTTTGGTAGTATTGGTAAGCATACAACGAACGGGTCTCCTGTATAACCCTCCCGACAAGTACAAGATGGATAATGATTAAATGTGGTACATTCGGCGTTTGTTCCGCAAGTTCCAGGACATGGATCTTTACATTTATTCTTTATACAAGCCTTATCTCTCGAGCAATCGCTATTTAATACACAATCTGGACGACATTCTCTGTACGGATCACCTTGATATTCAGTTATACATGTACACGTTCCGTTATTGCACAAAGCATTTATACCGCATATATTTGGATTACAAGAATCTAGTAAAGGTGTGACTACAAATAGAATAAATGAGGTTTTGTTTGAAACAGAATATATAAACTTACTTGAAGGAAGTGATTTTGAACAATAAGAGAACGCATCGCCTTCATAATTCTTCAAGCATAAACAAGATGGAGTGTGGTTAATTACTTCGCACACAGCAGATACCCCACAAAGTCCAGGACATGGATCTATACATTTTTCGTTATAGCATACTTCATTTTGCGAACACTCCGAATTAAGTGTACATTCAGGTCGACATTTTGGAGGTTGTCCAATATAGTTTGGTAAACAAGAACATGAAGGATTTCCTCCAAAATCTCTGCATTGGCTATATGGACCACAGGGTGACGACATACATGGATTAATTAGTATTGGTGGTTCTGGTAGAGGATTTGGTGGTTGTATAAGATAACATTTGCTGAATGGATCACCAGTATAATCTATTTCACAACTACAAATTGGGCTGTGATTGATAACTTGACATCTAGAATTCAATCCACAAGTGCCTATACAAGGATCACTGCATTTCTGGTTGATACAAGCTTTATTTAAGGTACATTCGGAGCTGCTTATACATTTCGGACGACATCCTGGTGGACTTCCAATATAATTTGGTAGGCAAGAGCATACTATTTGACGATTGATCTCTTTACATTGCGAATTGGGTCCACATGGGTTTGGTTGACATGTATTTTGTGGCAAAGGTGTTGCTAAAGTAAAAATATCATATAATGGCAAACGCTTGGAATCGACTCATTTTGCTTACATTCTTTCTTTGATGGTATTCTGTTGCAAAATCTAAATGGATCACCTGTATATCCAGGGATACAATTACAAATTGATAAATGATTCACTACTATACAATCTGCATTTACACCGCATGAACCAGGACACGGATCTTTACATTTCTGATTTTGGCAAGCAAGATTTGATGGACAGTCTGAGTTTAAAATACATTCTGGTCGGCAACCTTCATAAGGATTTCCTAAGTACTCGGGTAAACAAACACAAGAACCTGCTCCATTTCGTACTTTGCAAATAGCATTGGAACCACAAGGTGATGGATTGCATGGATTTTGAATTACAATTGGTTTGGGTGCTAAAAGTATCAAAATTAACTCATTATTGTACACAACTTCATAATCTTATAAGGTACCTTCTAGTATTACACATCTTTGGAGAGCGTTACCTGAATATCCAGCTAAGCAAACACAATTTGGAGAATGACTGACAACTCTACATTCAGCATTTTCCCCACAAACTCCCGGGCAAGGATCTTTACATTTTTGATTTATACAAGCAAGTTGGGGAGAACATTCAGAATTACTGATACATTCGTGACGGCAATTCGGTGGAGCACCTATAAACTCTGGTAAACATGAACAAGAAGGTGATCCATTAATATCGCTACATTGAGAGTTGGGTCCACATGGCGATGGATTGCAAGGATTAATTGGTGGAGGTGGTGATTCAATGATTACTTCACAACGTAGAAATGGATCGCCAGTATATCTTTCACGGCAGCTACATATGGGATTATGATTAACAACTTGGCAACGTGTATTTAAACCACAAGTTCCTGGACATGGATCGATACATTTCTGATTTATACATGCTTTATTGAGCGAACATTCTGAACTTATGACACATTCAGGTCTACAAGTTGGTGGACTACCAATAAAACCAGGTACACAGGAACATACAGCCTGTCCATTTATTTCATGACATTGAGAATTCGGACCACAAGGTGATGGATAACATGGGTTTTGAGGTTGAGAAACTGGGATAAGCGTACATAAAACAAAAGCATTTCCTGTATATCCTTGAATACAATTACATGTTGGAATATGATTGATAACGTTGCATTCAGCATTTTGACCACAGACTTCTGGACAAGGATCTTGACATTTATTTCTAATACAGGCCCTATTTTTAGGACATTCTGAATTTAATACGCATTCCGGGCGACATGCTCGATACGGATCTCCTTGATATTCTGGTAGACATTTACAAATTCCATCTAGACATTGAGCATTTGATCCACAAGGGTTCGGATTACAGAGATCAATTGGTTGAGATTGTGGTGGTGCTGAAAAGTGAATCGTTCATTTCCGAAAGTTTCCTTCAATAACAAAAAAGGCCTTACGTGCTGGTTGACAGTAACTGAAGGGATCGCCGATATACCCTTCAGGACAAGTACAGCTTGGAATGTGATTGATAACGTTACAGTGTGCAATGGCTCCGCATGATCCTGGACAAGGATCACGACATTTTTGATTGATACAGGCTAAATTGCTTGTACATTCTGAATCAATTGTGCATTCTGGTCGACAATTTGGTGGGCTACCGATATAGCTACTGATACATGAACAAGAAGGAAATCCATTGAAATTTTGACAAATCGAATATGGACCACAAGGTGATTGTGAACATGGATTTATCAGATTTATTCCAACAGTTTCCGGCGTTGGTGCTAAATATGAATGAATTATTAAATTTGTAACAATTTTTGTCATCAATAATCTTACGTGGTATTGGTAAACACAAAGTAAACGGATTACCAGTGTAGCCAATTTGACAACTACATATTGGACTATGATTTATAACATTGCATCTAGTGCCTGAACCACATGATCCAGGACAAGGATCTGCACATTTTTGATTGATACAAGCTTTATTTTGTGGACATTCAGAACTAACAACACATTCTGGACGACAATTTGGTGGATTTCCGGAATAATTTGGTAAACATGAACAAACTGCTTGACTATTAATCTCTCTACATTGAGAATTTGGGCCACATGGACTAGGTTGGCATGGATTCGTTGGCGTAGGTTCCGCTGTAATAACAGATGTATTATACAGAGCAGCTAAGATTGTCAGAAACATAGCACAATCGGCATGTCTCCTTCCCACGATCATTCCGTTCCATACATTAGTAAAAGATGGAACAAATTAACGGTGATTAAGGTATACCAAAGACTGCGTGTTTATACCACCACTATACTATTCCAGAGCTCATTTAACTCTATTGAATAGACAGAGATAGCCAGTAAAGGTATTTACTATCTTTTTCTAAATTCTTGTAAGCAGAAAATGATAGGTAGTGAAAACATAGGGATTGTTGTACGTTAGACAAAAATTGAATGATTTTGTATATGGTTTTTTGCTTTCTAAATGTTGAAATAACAGTTACTTGATCAATCGGACTGGCGGCCGTGATAGTGACAGTCCTGGTTTCTAATGTAAAGGTAGCGGGTTCAATTCTGAGACAAAAACGACGTAAAGGATAGTAAATACCGTTACTAGCTATCTCTATCTATTCAATAGATAGTATAGTGGTGGTATAAACATGCGGTTTTGGGTCTACCTTAATCACCCCTTAATTCGTTCGACCACTTTCTAACGTATGGAACGGAATGATCGTGTGAGAGAGACAGGCCGAATCAGCTATGTTTCTATTAATCACAAAAACTTTGTATATCGATAATCAAAAACTAGAGATAATCTTACGTTCTTCTTGTGGTGGAATTCTATTACAAGATACGAAAGGATCACCAGTATATCCTGCTAAGCAAGTGCAGGATGGTAAATGGTTCAAAACACGACATTCTGAGTTTTGGCCACAGGTACCAGGACATGGATCTTGACATTTATTTCTTATACAAGCTTTATTGGATGGACAATCTGAATTGATTGTACATTCTGGCCTACATCCTTCATATGGATTGCCTAAATAATTTGATAAACATGTACATAAACCTGCTCCGTTTTGTTCACGACAGACAGCATTAGTTCCACAAGGTGATGGGATGCAGGGATTTATAATTCCAGCTGGTTTAAGCTCTAGTTAAATATAAATGTGATCAATATAAATGAGAGAGAGTAAATACCAGTTTTACCTTCAAATATATGACAGCTAACGAAAGGATCACCGACATAACCTTGAATGCATACGCAATTTGGTGTATGACTAATAACAAAACATTCTGTATTTTGACCGCATATTCCTCGGCAAGGATCATTGCATTTCTGATTTATACAAGCTAAATGATTCGGACATTCCGAATTACTGATACATTCCGGTTTACAATTAGGTGGTGTTCCTAGAAATTCTGGTAAACATGTACAGGCTGGAGATCCATGAAGTTCACGACATTGTGCATTTGGGCCACAAGGTGATGGTTGGCAAGGGTCTGTTGGTGTTGGGTTTGAAACGGTTTCAGCTGAAATGTGTGAATAAAAAATATCTGGAAGCTTCATTTGAAAAGTCTCAACTTACGAATTGGTGAACATCTTGTAAAAGGATCACCAGTATATTTTGCTGGGCAAGTGCAAATTGGATTATGATTTACTGCTTGGCATAGGGCGTTATAGCCACAAGTTCCTGGACATGGGTCGATACATTTTTGATTAACGCAAGCTTTATCAAGGAAACACTCTGTGCTTGTTACACATTCTGGACGACAAGTTGGAGGACTTCCAATGAATCCAGGTACACAAGAACATACTGCTTGACCTTTTATTTCCTTACATTGTGAATTTGATCCACATGGTGAAGGATTGCATGGATTTTTGAGTAATGGTTCTGTCATCGGATGACATAAAGTAAAGGCATTGCCTGTATATTGCTCTAAACAAGTACAAGTTGGTATATGATTAATGACGGTGCACTCGGCATTCCGACCACATACTCCTGGGCAAGGACTTCTACATTTATTTTGAATACATGCTTCGTTTCTAGGGCAGTCATTATTGAGGACACATTCTGGACGACATCCTCTATATGGATCGCCTCCATATTCTGGTAAGCATGAGCAAATTCCATCATCACATTTTGTATTTGGACCACAAGGCGATGCATTGCAGGGATCTGTTTTAATTGGCTCAATTTCTTCCGTTTTAATACGACAGTAATTGAACGGATCTCCGGTATAACCTTCTGGACAAGTACAAGTGGGGTTGTGATTGAAGACATTACATAAGGCACCCGCTCCACAGGATCCAGGGCAAGGATCGCGACATTTCTCTTGGATACATGCCAAATTGCTAGAACATTCGGAATTAATAACACATTCTGGTCTGCAATTTGGAGGAGTGCCAGAATAGTTTTCAAGACAAGAACAAGATGGAACGCCATTTCTATCTCGACATTCTGAGTTTGGACCACATGGTGAAGGCACACAAGGATTTATAGAAACAGGCGGTTTCTCTTGAGGTGGAGATGGAGGAATAGGATAACATAGAGTAAATGGATCACCGGTATATGCCGACTGACAACTACAAATTGGACTATGATTGATCACTTGACAATTGGCATTTATTCCACAGGCTCCTGGACATGGGTCAGAGCATTTTTGATTTATGCACGCTTTGTTTTGTGAACATTCTGCACTACCAGTGCATTCTGGGCGGCAATGTGGAGGACTTCCTATATAATTTGGTAAACAAGAGCAAACTGCAGAATTGTTAACATCTCGACATTGTGCATTTATTCCACAGGGACTAGGCTGACAAGGATTTTGAATAAGTGGCTCTTCTTGCGATGGAATTCTATTACAATATTTGTATGGATCACCAGTAAAATCAAGAACGCAAGTACATAGTGGTAGGTGATCGATCACTTGACATTGCGCGTTTTGACCACAAGTTCCCGGACATGGATCTTGACATCTATTCCTAATACAAGCTCGATTTGATGCACAGTCAGTATTCAGAGTACATTCGGGTCTACAGCCTTCATAGGGATTTCCTAAATAATCTGGAACACAAGTACAAGAGCCTGCCCCATTTTGTTCACGACATATAGCATTAGCGCCACATGGTGATGGTATACACGGTGTTGGTCTTTCTTCTAATGAGGCTATGACTTTTTCATAACACTGAATAAATGGATTTCCTTCAAAATTTGATAAGCATACGCAATTTGGCGTATGACTAACAACACGGCATTCAGCATTTCTACCACAAACACCCAGGCATGGATCTGTACATTTTTGATTAATGCAAGCCAAATTTGATGAGCAATCCGTATTACTAACACATTGTGGACGGCAATTTGGTGGAGTACCGACAAAATCTGGTAAACAAGAACATGATGAGGAATTGCCTACTTCACGACATTGCGAATATGGTCCACAAGGTGATGGTTGGCATGGGTTCATTGGTACTGGTGGTAAGGGTGCTGGAATTAGCAAAAATCAACTATTGAGTTTTTGAATGTCAATTATAGGCCTTACGTAATGGTAAACATCTTGTGAATGGGTCACCAGTTTGTCCAGAATTGCATCTACAAATAGGATTGTGATTTACTACTTGACAGTTTGCGTTCAATCCACAAGTTCCTGGACATGGATCAATACATTTCTGATTCACACATGCCATATTAAGAGTACATTCTGACGTTGTGACACATTCAGGTCTACACGTTGGTGGACTACCAATAAAGCCAGGTACACAGGAACATACAGCTTGTCCATTTATTTCACGACATTGAGAATTTGGACCACAAGGTGATGGATTACATGGATTTTTAAGTTGAGAACTTGGTATGGGTGTACATAAAACAAAAGCATTTCCTTCGTGTCCCTGTATACAACTACATGTTGGTATATGATTGATGACATTACATTGAGCATTTTGACCACATGTCCCAGGACATGGATCTTTGCATTTATTTCTAATACAAGCTCTATCTTTTGGGCAGTCATTGTTTAGAATACATTCCGGTCTACATTCGATATATGGATTGCCTTGATATTCTGGCAAGCATGTACAAATTCCATTATCGCACCTAGCATTAGGACCACAAGGTGATGGATTGCAACGATCATTTTCTATTGGCGTTTCTTTTATTGACTTAGGTAGGCAATAAGTGAATGAATCACCAGTGTATCCTTCTAGACAAGTGCATGTTGGTGTGTGATTGATTACATTACATTGAGCATTAGCGCCACAAGACCCTGGACAAGGATCTTTACATTTTTCACGAATACATGCTAAATTACTGGAGCATTCCGAATTGATTGTGCATTCAGGTCGACAGTTAGGAGGACTTCCTATATAATTATCTGAGCATGAGCATGAAGGACTGCCACTAATATCTCTACATTGTGAATTTGGCCCACAAGGTGATGGTACACATGGATTTTTATTTGCTGGTGGTACAGACTCTGAAGGTGGCGCTGTAATGTTTATTTGAGGTTATTTACCATAACTATCGGAATATATAGTTTAAAAAGTCTTACGTGGTATTGGATAGCATCTTGTGAAAGGATCTCCAGTATAATTTGGTTCACAAATACATACAGGACTATGATTCACAACTTTACAATTTGTATTCAATCCACATGTTCCTTGACATGGATTGGAGCATTTTTGATTAATACATGCTTTATCGGAAAGACATTCTGAACTAACAAGACATTCGGGACGACATCCGGGGGGAGTGCCAATGTAATTTGACAAACATGAGCATACAGCCTGATTGTTATTTTCGCGACATTGTGAATTTGGTCCACATGGTGAAGGTTGACATGGATTTGTCGGTGATTCATCTTTCACAGCTACATTGTGAATGATTAAAATAGTCAAAAGTGGTATAGAAGCTAAAATGTAATAACTTACGTTCTGGAGGTAAAATACAATAGCTGAAAGGATTACCGGTGAAACCTGATAAGCACGTACAGGACGGTGCATGATTTATCACTAGACATTGAGAATTTTGACCACAAGTTCCGGGACATGGATCTTTGCATTTTTGATTAATACAAGCTAGATTCGATGAGCAATCAGAATTATAGATACATTCTGGACGGCAACCCTCATAAGGGTTTCCAAGGTACCCAGCTTGACAAATACATGCGCCTGCACGATTTTGCTCCCGACATATTGCATTTGGGCCACATGGTGATGGTAAGCAAGGAGCAGGTCTTTCAATAGGTATAGATAAAACTGTGAATGATTGAAGTTAGATATTATTCACAATTATATTTTAGAACCTACTTTCTATCTGACAACCAATAAACGGATCACCAGCATAACCTCCTATACAAGCACATTGAGGTGTATGACTGATAGCTCGACATTCTGCGTTTGGACCGCAGGCTCCTGGGCAAGGATCCCTACATTTTGTATTCATGCATGCTAAATTCGAAGGACATTCAGAATTGCTAACACATTCAGGCCTACAGTTTGGTGGTGAGCCTGTAAATTCTGGTAAGCAAGAGCACGAAGGTGAACCATCAACTTCCAGACATTGCGAGTTGGGACCGCAAGGGGACGGTTTACATAGATTCGTTGGTACGACTACCGGTTTCTCAGCTATAATTACAATAATTGGATTTTATGAATTTCTCTCATAATTTCGAAAGCTTACATATCAAAGTACACCTAGTGAATGGATCGCCACTATATCTTGGTGGACAACTACAAATTGGATTATGATTGACAACTTGACATTTAGCATTTAAACCACAAGTTCCCGGACACGGATCGATACATTTCTGATTGACACATGCTCTATCAAGAGAACATTCTGAGCTTGTGACACATTCCGGTCTACAAGTTGGTGGACTACCAATAAAGCCAGGTACACAAGAACATACAGCCTGTTCATTGATATAACGACATTGTGAATTAGGACCACATGGTGACGGTTGACACGGATTTTTTGGTAGTGGAGCTGAAATTTTATTACACAGCACAAAAGCATTGCCTGTATAATCATCAATGCATGTGCAAGTGGGTATGTGATTGATTACGGCACATTTAGTGTTTTGTCCACAGGCTCCTGGACATGGATCTTTACACTTATTTCTAATACAAGTTTTATCTCTTGCACAATCATTATTTAGTACACACTCTGGACGACAGCCTAGATAAGGATTGCCTTGATATTCAGGTATGCATGTGCAGATACCATTATCACATCTAGCATTTGGACCACATGGCGATGGATGGCAAGTGTCAACTCCTATTGGTTCTTTTTCTTGTGGCTTAGGTTGACAATAGTTGAATGGATCGCCGGTATATTCTTCTGGGCAACTACAGATTGGTGTATGATTAATTACGTTACAGTAAGCACCGGATCCACATGATCCTGGACAAGGATCGCGGCATTTTTCACGTATACACGCTAAATTACTCGAACATTCTGAATTGATTGAGCATTCAGGTCGACAATTAGGAGGACTTCCTATATAACTATCTAAACAAGAACATGAAGGGCTACCATTAATATCTTTACATTGTGAATTTGACCCACAAGGTGATGGCACACAAGGATTTATAATCAATGGCCGATGAGATTCTTGAGGGGGTGCTAAAATTGCCAATAAAATATTCATCACGATTTAAAATAATTTAAAGTCAACTTACGTGGTATTGGTATACATCTAGTGAATGGATCACCAGTGTAACTAGATTGACAACTACATATTGGACTGTGATTCACAACTTTACAATTTGCATTCAAACCACATATTCCACGACAAGGATCAGTACATTTTTGATTAATGCAAGCTTTATTTTGTAAGCACTCAGAACTAACAACACACTCTGGACGACAACTTGGTGGTTTTCCAGAATAATTCGGTAAACAAGAGCAAACTGCTTGACCATTAATTTCTCTACATTGAGAATTAGGTCCACATGGGCTAGGTTGGCAAGGGATTGTAGGTTGTTCTAGCACAATAGCTGAATTGAATGTCATTTATTAGTTGAATGGTCAAATTGTCGGGTTAAATGGCTTACGTTCTTGCTTACTACAGTATTTGAACGGATCTCCAGAATAACTTGGCAAACAAGTGCATTGAGGTAGATGATTGATCACTTCACATTGAGCATTTTGACCACAGGTTCCTGGACAAGGATCTCTACATTTGTTATTTATACATGCTTTATTCGAAGGACAATCTGTATTCAAAACGCATTCTGGACGACATCCTTCATATGGATTTCCTAAATAATCTGGCAGGCAAGTACAAGAGCCAGCTTCGTTTTGTTCTTTACAAACAGCATTGGCACCACAAGGTGAAGGTGAACAAGGTCGTATAATATCGATTGGTGGAGCTAAAATCATCATTGTAAATTGAAGGTTAAGATCCAAGATCAAGCTTATGTGTTAATAAAAATATTATAGTATTGGTGTAAGTGAGACATAAGTAGCTAATAATGAATCCATATATTCTTACATTGTATTATGTTGCAGTATGTGAAGGGGTCGCCACTATAGCCTGGCAAGCAAACGCAGTTTGGTGTATGACTAATAACACGGCATTCAGAATTTTGACCGCAGGTTCCAGGACAGGGATCTCTACACTTTTGATTAATACAGGCAAGATTCGATGAGCACTCAGTATTACTAACACATTCGGGACGACAATTTGGAGGGGCGCCGATAAATTCTGGTAAGCAAGAGCAAGATGGTGAATTATTGATTACTTGACATTGCGCATTAGTGCCACATGGTGATGGTTCACACGGATTTTGCTGTACAGGTGGTTCTTCTGGGTTTAGCAAGCATTGTGTAAATGGATCTCCAGTTAATTGTGGTGGACAACTGCATATTGGATTATGATTAATTACTTGACATTTAGAATTTAATCCGCATGTTCCAGGACAAGGATCGATACATTTTTGATTGATACAAGCTTTTGTCAGTGAACATTCTGAGTTTGTGATGCATTCAGGACGACAAGTTGGTGGACTTCCAATAACACCAGGAACACAGGAGCATACAGCTTGGCTATTAATTTCACGACACTGTGAATTGGGACCACAAGGTGACGGGTTACAAGGATTTTGAGGCAAAGAAGCAGGAATTTCAGTACATAATATAAATGCATTTCCTGTATATCGTGGAATACATGAACATGTGGGAATGTGATTTATAACTGAACATTCAGCATTTTTTCCGCAAATTCCTGGGCAAGGATTTTCACATTTATTCCGAATACATGCTTTATCTATTGAACAATCATTATTAAGTACACATTCTGGGCGACAGCCTTGATAAGGATCGCCTTGGTATTCTGGTAAGCATGTGCAAATACTATTATCACATTTAGCATTGGAACCACACGGCGATGGATTACAAGGGTCAGCTGCTATAGGTTCTTTCTCTGGTGGCTTGGGTTGGCAATAATTGAATGGATCTCCGGTAAATCCTTCTGGACATGTACAGATAGGTGTATGATTAATTACATTACAACTAGCACCAGATCCACATGATCCTGGACAAGGATCTCGACATTTTTCTCTAATACAAGCTAAATTACTCGAACATTGCGGATTAATTGTACATTCCGGGCGACAATTTGGTGGACTTCCTACATATCTATCTAAACAAGAGCATGAAGGACGGCCACCTATATCTCTACATTGTGAGTTTGGCCCACAAGGTGAGGGTATGCATGGATTGTAAATTATCGGAGATTCTTGAACCGGTGGAGAAGCTGTGAATGACACTTATAATAATATAGAGTTAAAGATAAACACCTGGAGAGCCTTACGTTGTGTAGGGTAACATCTCGTGAATGGATCACCAGTATAGCCTGATCGACAACTACAAATTGGGCTATGATTTATCGCTTGACAATTGGTATTCAAGCCACAAGTCCCAGGACAAGGATCGGAACATTTTTGATTAATACAGGCCTTAATTTGGGGACATTCCGAGCTTACTGTGCATTCTGGACGGCAATTTGGTGGATTTCCTATATAATTTTGTAAACACGAACATGTGGCTTGATTATTAATATCCTTACATTGTGAATTAGGCCCACATGGATTAGGATTACAATGATATTCAGGTTCTTTAACTGGAGCATTAACTGGTATTATAACGCAATAACGGAATGGATCTCCTGTATATCCTGAGATACAGTTACATTGTGGCAAATGATTTGTTACATAGCATTCCGCATTGTAGCTACAAGTTCCTGGACATGGGTCGTTACACTTGTTATTAATACAAGCTTTATTCGATGGACAGTCTGAATTAATCATACATTCAGGACGGCAGCCTTCATAAGGATTACCAATAAAGTCGGGTAAGCATGTGCATGAACCAGCTCGATGTTGTTCTCGACATCGAGCATTCGCCCCACACGGTGATGGTGAACATGGTGTTATTACTTCTTGTGGAGGTGGAGCTGTAATTAATTTGGTTACTGCAAGAACCAAGTGTGTTACAAAATGTCTTACGTAATGGTAATACACACGATATAAATGGATTGCCAGTATAACCTGGCAAGCAAATGCAGTTTGGTGTATGACTAATGACGCGGCATTCAGTATTTTGGCCACATAGACCAGGACATGGATCTTTACATTTTTGATTCATGCAGGCCAGATTTGAGCGACATTCAGAATTGCTAATACATTCAGGGCGGCAATTTGGAGGTGAGTTTGTGAACTCTGGCAAACATGTGCATGATGGTGAGCCATTGATTTCTTTACACTGTGAATTCGGGCCACAAGGAGAAGGCTGACAAGGATTAATAATTATTGGCTCTTCAACAACTGTAACGGATTAAATTGTTACTTCGAATTAGAAATATGAGTAATCGAGTTCTTACGTCCAGGTGAGCATCGAATGAATGGATCTCCTGTCAATTGTGAAGGACAGCTGCAAATTGGATTGTGATTAACAACTTGGCATTTAGCCTTTATTCCACATGAGCCAGGACATGGATCAATACATTTTTGATTGACACATGATTTATCAAGTGGACATTCAGTAGCAGTGATACACTCTGGGCGACAAGTTGGTGGACTTCCAATAAAACCAGGAACGCAAGAGCACACAGCTTGCCCATTAAATTCACGGCATTGAGAATTTGGACCACATGGTGAAGGTACACATACATTCGTTACAACAGCTGGTGGAACTTTATTACATAATATGAAAGCATTCCCGGCATACCCTTGCAAGCATGTACAAATTGGTATGTGATTAACTACTGAACACTCGGCGTTATGACCACAAGTTCCAGGACATGGATCTTGACATTTATTTTGGATACAGGCCTCATATCTTTGGCAATCATTATTGAGTACACATTCAGGACGACAACCTTGATAAGGATCACCTTGATATTCTGGTAAGCATGTGCAAATACCATTGTCACATTTAGCATTTGAACCACATGGCGATGGATTACAGGGGTCACCTTCTATAGGTTCTTTTTTTGGTGGCTTAGGTTGACAATAATTGAATGGATCGCCGGTATATTCTTCTGGGCAACTACATATTGGTGTATGATCAATTACATTACAATATGCACCAGATCCACATGATCCTGGACAAGGATCTCGACATTTTTCTTTAATACAAGCTAAATTACTCGAACATTCGGAATTAATTGTACATTCCGGACGACAATTCGGTGGACTACCGATATAATTCATTAAACAAGAACAAGATGGACTGCTGCCAATATCTCTACATTCTGAATTGGGTCCACAAGGTGACGGAATACATGGATCTTTGAGTGGTTCTTCTGAAATCACTGGTGTAGGAGCTAAATACAGAAAAAGAAAAGGAGAAAGATATTTGGTTACTTAGAAAATAATCATATAAAATCTTTCAGCTTACGTGGTATCGGGTAACATTTTGTGAAGGGATCTCCTGTATATCCAGTATTGCAACTACATATAGGGCTATGATTGATAACTTGACATTTAGCTCTCAGACCGCAAGTTCCTGGACATGGATCGCCACATTTTTGATTGATACAAGCTTTGTTTTTTGAACATTCCGAACTAACAACACATTCAGGTCGACAATTTGGAGCATTTCCAATATAGTTTGGTAGACAAGAACAAACCGCTTGACTATTAATTTCTCGACATTGAGAATTCGGACCACATGGGCTTGGTTGGCAGGGATTTGTTGACTCTACTAGTGTAGCTAGGAGGATAGGTAGATTACAATATTTAAAGGGATCTCCTGTATATCCAACTATACATGTACAAGATGGTGAATGATTAATTACATAGCATTGTGCATTTTGACCACATGTTCCAGGACATGGATCCCGACACTTTTGATTAACACATGCAAAATTTGATGGACAATCTGAATTTATCGTACATTCTGGTCGGCATCCTTCATATGGGTTTCCTATGTAGTCCGGAAGACAACTACAGGCTCCAGCATTATTCCGTACTCTGCATTCAGCATTTGCTCCACAAGGTGAAGGTGCACAAGGTGAAATACTTTCAACTGGTTGTGGTGGTTGATATGGATAACAAATTAGAAATGGATCCCCAGTATAGCCAGGTGAACAGACACAGTTTGGTGTATGACTGACTACCTTACACACAGCATTTTGGCCACAGCTTCCAGGACACGGATCTTCACATTTTTGATTGACACAAGCTAAATTAGATGAGCATTCAGAATTACTGACACATTCTGGACGACAGTTTGGTGGGAAACCGATAAAGTCTACTAAACATGAGCAAGACGGTGCATTATTTATTTCTTTGCATTGTGAATTTGGCCCACAAGGAGATGGTTGGCATGGGTTAATTGATTGAGTAGTTTGCTCTTCTATAGGATTACAGCGAATAAACGGATCACCAGTAAAACGATACCGACAGCTACAAATAGGATTGTGATTTACTACTTGACAATCAGCATTCAATCCACAAGTTCCAGGACAGGGATCGATACATTTCTGATTGACACAAGCTTTATTTAATGGACATTCAGAACTTGAGACACATTCTGGACGACACGTTGGTGGAGCCCCAACATAGCCTACTACACATGAACATACAGCTTGGTTATTGACTTCTTTACATAGGGCATTGGATCCACAAGGAGATGGATTACAGGGATTTTGTGGTAAAGGTGATGGAATAGAATTACATAATATAAATGCATTTCCTGTATATCCACGAATGCAAGTACAAATTGGTATATGATTGTAAACATTACAATCAGCATTTTGGCCACATGTTCCAGGACACGGATCTTGACATTTATTACGGATACATGCTTTATTTCGTGGACAATCAAAGCTCAATACACATTCAGGACGACAACCTCTATTTGGATCACCTTGATATTCTGGAAGACAAGTGCAAATTCCATCTTGACATTGAGTATTAGATCCACAAGGTGATGGATTGCATGGATCAGTCTGCACAGGTTGAATTTCTTGTGATTTAGGTTGACAACTAGTGAACGGATTTCCAGTAAAACCATCAGGGCATGAACAAATTGGTGTATGATTAATAACATTGCACTGTGCTAAAATTCCACATGATCCTGGACATGGATCTCGACATTTTTTGCCAATACATGCAAAGTTACTTGAACATTCAGAATTGATTGTACATTCGGGACGACAATTTGGCGGGCTGCCAAAGAATTGTGGTAAACATGAGCATGAAGGTGTCCCATTTATATCTCTACATTGAGAATTTGGACCACATGGTGAAGGTAAGCAAGGAGTTTCCACAACGACTTGCATAATAGGTGCTGGCACTGATTGTTAAGAGTAAAAGTTCGCTATTTTTATTTGGTTATGAGAATTATTCGTAGAACTTACGTGGAATTGAGTAACATTTTGTGAATGGATCTCCTGAATAGCCCGTACGACAACTACAAATAGGACTATGATTAATTACTTGGCATTTAGTATATAAACCACATGTTCCAAGGCAAGGATCCACGCATTTTTGATTAATGCACGCTCGATTTGGTTGACATTCAGAGCTAACAACACATTCGGGGCGACAATTCGGTGGATTTCCTGAGTAGTTTGGTAAGCATGAACAAACTGCTTGTTGATTAATCTCACGACATTGACTATTGGGTCCACAAGGGCTTGGCTGACACGGATTCATCGGTTGTTCATGGGGCGCTTTAATTGACATATACATTTAGTCTTCTTATACATGATTTGGAACTATAACTTACATTCTTGAGCGATTAGATTACAAAACCTGAATGGGTCTCCAGTATATCCGGATATACATGTACAAGATGGAATATGATTGATTACCTGACAGTTTGCATTGGGACCACAAGTTCCCGGACATAGATTCTTACATTTATTATTGATACAAGCAAGATTTAAAGGACAATCGGAATTCAATGTACATTCTGGTCGACAACCTTCATAAGGATTACCTATGTAATCGGGTAAACAGATACAAGATCCGGCTCTGTTCTGTTGTCGACATTGAGCATTACTTCCACAAGGAGATGGGGAGCATGGTGTTATCGTTTCCTGGATTGGTAGCGATAAATCACATTGACTGAATGGATTGCCCACATAGCCACTAATGCATACACAATTCGGTGTATGGCTTATAACACGGCATTCAGCATTTTGACCGCATGTACCAGGGCATGGATCTGTACATTTTTGATTGATACAAGCTAGACTTGGGGAGCACTCGGAATTACTAATACATTCAGGTTTACAATTTGGAGGAGTTCCAATAAATTTGGGTAAGCAAGTGCATGACGGATTTCCGTTGATATCCCTACATTGTGCATTGGGGCCACATGGACTTGGTTGACAAGGGTTTCGAGTCACAATAGGCTCTTCTGGAGCTACGAAGAAAATTGTGTGATCAAATTGGCTATTCATCAATAATGAGAACTTACGTTTTAAAATGCATCTTATGAAAGGATCGCCAGTATATCCTTCTTGACATGAACAGATTGGATTATGATTGACTACTTGACATCGTGCTGAAATACCGCAAGCTCCAGGACATGGATCAATACATTTTTGATTGACACATGCTTTATTGAGAGAACATTCGGAACTTGTGATACATTCGGGTCGACAAGTTGGAGGACTACCCATAAATCCAGGAACACAAGAGCATACTGCTTGACCATTTATTTCACGACATTGAGAATTTGGCCCACATGGCGAGGGATTACATGGATCAATTGACACTGGTTTAGATACAGGACTACATAATAAGAAAGCATTTCCAGTATATCCTAAGATACAAGTACAAATTGGAATGTGATTATACACCTCACATTCAGCATTTTGTCCACATGTTCCTGGGCAAGGATCTAAACATTTATTTTGGATACAAGCCCTATTTCTTGGACAGTCATTGTTAAGTACACATTCGGGACGGCAACCTTGATATGGATCACCTTGATATTCTGGCAAGCATGTACAGATACCGTCTTGACATTGAGTATTAGGCCCACATGGTGTAGGATTACAAGGATCACTTTGTACAGGCTGTATAACTTGAGGTTTCAACTGACAGTAATTAAATGGATCACCAATGTAGCCTTTGTTACAAGTGCAAATTGGTGTATGATTAATAACATGGCACTCTGCATTCATTCCACAAGAGCCTGGGCAAGGGTCACGACATTTTTCTTGAATACAAGCTAAATTACTCGCGCAATCTGTATTAATGCTACATTCAGGGCGGCATTGAGGTGGTCTGCCAATATAAGTTGGCGAGCAAGAGCATGAAGGTGTTCCGCCGATATCACGACATTCTGAATGAGGACCACATGGTGATGGAATACATGGATTTACTTTTGATTGTTCCATCAATGATGGTGACATAGCTGTAATAATAAAAATGTTATTTCGGAAAGCTGGAGACTATTATTTTTGTATTTACGTGGTGTTGGCAAACATTTGGTAAATGGATCACCAGTATAACCTGACTGACAACTACACATTGGGCTATGATTTATAACTTGACATTTTGCGTTTAATCCGCAAGTTTCAGGACATGGATCGGAACATTTTTGATTGGTACAAGCTCTGTTTTGTGGACATTCTGTACTAACTAGACATTCAGGTCGGCATCCTGGTGGTATTCCTGAATAGTTCGGAAGACATGAACAGACTACTTGGCCATTGACTTCTCGACATTGCGAATTTGGACCACATGGACTTGGATTACATGGGTCTCTAGGCAGCTTCTCTTTACCTAATCCATATTATTGTTAGTGCAATCGAAAATGATGGATTTTAAACAACTCACTTGGCGGTAAGTTATTACAAAATTGGAAAGGATCGCCTGTATATCCAGGCAAACATGTACATTGTGGTAAATGATTAACCACTTGACATTGAGCATTTTGTCCACAGGTTCCAGGACACGGATTGCGACATTTATTCCTAATACAGGCTCTATTGTAAGGGCAATCGGAGCTCAAAACACATTCAGGACGACATCCTTCATAGGGATTTCCTATATATTCTGGCAAACAAGTACAAGAACCGGCTCCATTACGCTCTCTACATTCAGAATTCGCTCCACAAGGTGAGGGGGAGCATGGTGATAAATGGTTTTCAATTACAATTGCTAGAATAATTTTTCATTAAGTTTCATTAAAAAGATGAGTTTCTGAGCTCTTACGCTGTTTGGTTATACAGCCCACGAATGGATCACCAATAAAATCGAATAAACACACACAATTTGGCGTATGGCTAACGACGCGACATTCAGCATTGGATCCACAAATACCAGGACATGGGTCTCTACATTTTTGATTGATACAAGCCAAATGAATTGGACACTCCGAATTACTGATACATTCCGGTTTACAATTGGGTGGAGATCCGAGAAATTGAGGTAAGCATGAACAGGATGGTGATTCACCTGATATCTTACATTGTGAATTCGGACCACAAGGTGATGGTTGGCATGGATTAATTGCCGTAACTGGCGCTTCGTTTACAGCTACAATTACATCAAATTAATCATAATACTTGATGAGAATAAAATTGAGTAATAAAACTTACAAATGAGTATACATCTGATGAAAGGATCTCCAGAAAATTGTAATGGACAGCTGCAAATTGGATTATGATTAACCACTTGACATATAGCACTAACACCGCATGTTCCCTGACAAGGATCAATACATTTCTGGTTGACACATGCTTGATTTAAGTTACATTCAGAGCTTGTAATACATTCAGGACGACATGTGGGGGGACTGCCAATGTAACCAGGAACACAAGAGCATACTGCCTGTCCATTAATCTCCCGACATTGAGAATTTGGTCCGCATGGTGTAGGATTACATGGGTTTGTTTTGACTGGTTGAGGAATTTTATTACAAGTTATGAAAGCGTTACCAGTATAACTTTCTAAACAACTACACATTGGTATATGATTGATTATATCACATTTAGCATTTTGACCACAAGTTCCAGGACATGGGTCTTGACATTTGTTCCGGATACAAGCTTTATCTCTTGGACAATCATTATTGAGTATACATTCTGGACGACAGCCTTGATAAGGATTGCCTTGATATTCTAGTAAGCATGTACAAATTCCATTCTCACATCTAGCATTTGGACCACATGGCGATGGATTACAAGGATCATTTTCTATTGGTTCTTTTACTGAGTGCTTTGGTTGGCAATAATTGAATGAATCTCCGGTAAATCCTTCTGGACAAGTACAAATAGGTGTATGATTAATTACATTACAATTAGCACCAGATCCACATGATCCTGGACAAGGATCTCTACATTTTTCTCTAATACATGCTAAATTACTCGAGCATTCCGAATTGATTGAACATTCAGGTCGACAGTTAGGAGGACTTCCTATATAATTATCTGAGCATGAGCATGAAGGAATGCCACTAATATTTCTACATTGTGAATTTGGCCCACAAGGTGATGGCACACAAGGATTTATATTTAATAGTGGTTTAGGCTCTATAGGTTGTGCTGAAATTTGCAATTAAATAGTCAATTAATTTCAAAATAATCTTAGGTAGACTTACGTGGTATTGGGATACATCTAGTGAATGGATCACCCGTGTAGCTGGATTCGCAACTACATATTGGACTGTGATTCACAACTTTACAATTTGCATTCAAACCACATGTTCCAGGACAAGGATCAGTACATTTTTGATTAACGCAAGCTTTATTCTGTGAACACTCAGAACTAACAACACACTCTGGACGACAACTCGGTGGGCTTCCTGAATAATTTGGTAAACAAGAACAGACTGCTTGACCATTTGTCTCTCTACATTGGGAATTTGGTCCACATGGACCAGGTTGGCAAGGGTTCTGTGGCAAGGGTTCTTTTTGTGGTGGAATATTGCTACAATATCTGAATGGATCTCCTGTATATCCGTGAATACAAGTACAGGCTGGTAAATGATTGATAACCTGACAGTTTGCATTTTGACCACAAGATCCTGGACAAGGATCCTTACATTTATTATTAACACAAGCTCGATTTGATGAGCAGTCTGAATTTATTGTACATTCGGGACGACAACCTTCATACGGATTCCCTAGATATTCTGGCAAGCAAACACATGAGCCTGCTCCATTTAGCTCTCTACATTTTGCATTTATACCGCAAGGTGATGGATGACATGGTGTTAGGTATTCAGGTGCTTTTGGTTGTGGTAATGTACAGAAGCTAAATGGATCACCTACATATCCTGTGTTACAAATACAATTTGGTGTATGGCTGATTACGCGACAATTTGCATTCTGACCACAAACATCTGGGCATGGATCTTTGCATTTCTGATTAATACAGGCCAAATTGGAGGAGCATTCGGAGTTACTTATACATTCAGGACGGCAATTCGGAGGTGATCCTGTAAATTCTGGTATGCATGAGCAAGATGGGGAACCATTTATTACACGACATTGTGAATTTGGGCCACATGGTGAAGGTTGGCAAGGGTTTCCAGTAGATATAACTAGCTCATCAAATGCTGAAATTAAATCGCGTTATTATTATTTTAAAATAGTTTAGATAACATACAAATTGGTAGACATCGAATGAAGGGATCTCCAGTATATTGCGGCAAACATGAGCAAATTGGATTATGATTGACAACTAGACAATTTGTATTCAATCCACAAGTTCCTGGACAAGGATCGATACATTTTTGATTCATGCAAGCTCGATTCAAAGGACATTCGGAGCTGCTAACGCACTCCGGTCGACATGTTGGTGGACTACCAATATAACCAGGGACGCAAGAACATATAGCTTGACCGTTAACTGCTCTACATTGTGAATTTGGTCCGCACGGTGATGGATTGCATGGATTTTTCGGAATACTGGGTGGTGTCGGAGAGCAAAGTATGAAAGCATTCCCTACATAACCAGTAAGGCAAGTACACATTGGAATATGATTTATAACAGAACAGTCAGCATTTTGACCACAAGTTCCAAGGCAAGGATCTCTACATTTATTTTTAATACATGCTCTATTTCTTGGGCAATCAGTGTTTAGAACACATTCTGGACGACATTCGCGATAAGGATCGCCTTGATATTCTGGTAAGCATGTGCAAATACCATTGTCACATTTAGCATTTGAACCACATGGCGATGGATTACAAGGGTCAACTCCTATAGATGCTTTCTCCGGTGGCTTAGGTTGACAATAATTGAATGGATCACCAGTATATCCTTCAGGACAAGTGCAAACAGGTATATGATTGATCACATTACAATTAGCTCCTGATCCACATGAGCCTGGACATGGATCACGACACTTTTGATTGGTGCAGACTAAATCACTTGAGCACTCCGAGTTAATTGTACATTCTGGGCGACAATTTGGTGGTGAGCCGATAAATTCAGATAAACAAGTACAAGATGGGATTTCACCAATATTTTTACATTGAGAATTCGGTCCACATGGTGTTGGCATACAAGGATCAATATTCAATGGCTCTTTGGTTGGCGAAGAGATTGCTAAAATTGTAAACTATTAGAAGCACAGAAATCAACGGTATATAGAAATCTTACGAGGTATTGGATAACATCTAGTGAATGGATCACCAGTATATGCGTTCTTACATGTACAGATTGGACGATGATTAATAACTTTACACTGAGTATTGAAGCCACAAGCTCCTGAACACGGATTACTACATTTTTGATTAATGCAAGCTTTATTTTGTGAACATTCTGCACTGATAACACATTCTGGGCGGCAATTTGGTGGACTTCCTGAATAATTTGGTAAACAAGAGCAGACTGCTTGACTTTTAACTTCACGACATTCTGAATTTGGACCACAAGGGGTAGGTTGACAAGGATTTTGAGCAATTGTTTCTTCTTGTGGTGGAATTTTTCTACAGAATTTAAACGGATCACCCGTAAAGCCTAGCAAACAGTTACAAGTTGGTAGATGATTCAATACTTGACATTCGGCGTTTTGGCCGCATATTCCAGGACATGGATTCTTGCATTTGTTTCTCATACAAGCTTTATCGCGTGGACAATCGGAATTTATTAAACATTCAGGTCGACATCCTTCATATGGATTACCAAAATATTCTGGTAAGCAAACACAAGAACCAGCCCCATTTCGCTCTTTACAAATAGCATTTGAGCCACATGGAGATGGTATACAGGGATTAATGGGTATAGCAGATGGTACAATTTTAATTATACATTGTATGAACGGATCTCCTTCATATCCAGGTGAACAGGCACAATTTGGAGCATGATTAACCACTCTACATTCAGCGTTTTGACCACAAATTTGTGGACATAGGTTTTTGCATTTTTTATTGACACAGGTTAAATTGAACGAACAATCACTGTTTGTTATACATTCAGGACGGCAATTTGGTGGTGAACCGATAAATTCAGATAAACATGAACAGGACGGGCTACCTCCTATATCACGGCATTGAGAATTAGGTCCACATGGGGAAGGTTGACAAGGATTACTTGGCGTTACTATAGGTTCATCTAGAGCTAAAATAAAATAATTAACACCAAAAATTCAATCGATCCATCAAACTCACGTTTTGGGGTACATCTAATAAAGGGATCACCAGTATGCTGGGGTGGGCATGTACAAATTGGATTGTGATTGACAACTTGACATTTGGCATTCAATCCACACGTTCCTGGACATGGGTCAATACATTTTTGATTGACACAAGCTCTCGTTAATTGACATTCAGCGCTAGTAATGCATTCCGGTCGACAAGTTGGTGGAGCTCCTAAATAACCCGGAATACAAGAGCATACCGGCTGACTATTGATTTCGCGACATTGAGAGTTTGGACCGCATGGTGATGGTTGGCAAAGACTCTTTAATGGTGGTTCTAAAATATATATAGTATTAAAATATTTCGAAATTTCTGCTAATTGTTGAACATACTTTCAATAACGGTACAAGATACAAAAGCATTTCCTGTATATCCAGATGGACAACTACACATTGGAATATGATTAGCTACTAGACAATTGGCATTTTGTCCACAAGTTCCCTGACATGGGTGTTCACATTTATTTTTAATACACGCTCGATCTCTTTGACAGTCGGAGCTCAGAATACATTCCGGTCGACAACTACGATATGGATCGCCTTGATAGTCCGGCAAGCATGTACAAATACCATCATCGCATCTAGCATTTGGACCACAAGGTGAAGGATTACATGGATCAAGCTCAATAGGCTCACTTTCTTCCGGCTTTTGTATACAATTATTGAACGGATCACCAGTATAACCTTCAGGACAGGTACAGATTGGTATATGATTGGTTACATGACATCTAGCAGAAATTCCACAAGATCCTCCACATGGGTCACGGCATTTTTCTTGAATACATGCAAGTGAACTTGAACATTCAGCATGGATTCTGCATTCAGGTCGACAATTGGGAGGATTTCCGATATAGTTTGGTAAACAAGAACATGATGACGCACCACCTAAATCAATACATTGAGCGTTCAATCCACATGGGGATGGTGCGCATGGATTGACTAGAATTGACTGTACCGCTTCAGGAGGAGAAGCTATAATAGTTAAGTCGAAGAATTAATCGTAATCTTGTGAGTTTGGCGATAGTCTTACTTGGTAGTGGAAAACATCTAGTGAAAGGATCTCCCGTATAACCCGTATTACAACTACATATAGGACTATGATTTATAACTTGACATAATGTATTGAATCCACAAGTTCCAGAGCAAGGATCCGTGCATTTTTGATTTATACAGGCTTGATTTGGTTCACATTCAGAGCTCACGATACATTCAGGTCGGCAGCCCGGTGGGATCCCAATAAAGTTGGGTAAACAGGAACAAATTGCTTGATCATTAATTATACGACATTGTGAATTGGGACCACATGGTGTTGGTTGGCATGGATTTTCTGGGACACCTTTAGAAAGTACCAAACATATTGACGGTCTAATGAGATAAATTGAAGAAGTCTTACGTTCAGGTGGTGTTAATGGTAGATTACAAAATGTAAATGGGTCTCCTGTATAGCCTGAAATACATGTACATGATGGACTATGATTGATCACCTGACATTCGGCATTTTGACCGCACACTCCTGGGCATGGATCAACGCATTTATTGTTTCTACATGCTTGATTTGGTGAACAATCTGAATTATGGATACATTCTGGTCGACAATTCTCAGATGGGTTGCCTATATAATCCTTTATACAACTACAAGAACCAGCACCGTTGCGTTCTTTGCAAACCGCATTGGCACCACATGGTGATGGTGAACAAGGATTCAAAATCTCAATTGGCGCACGCACTAAAATCGGGAACATATTTATATTTATTCGAGTGCTTTTTCATTAAGGAGTGCTTAAGCTTCTGGAAGTGACTGAATATTATAATTTCAGGTGCGTTTCATTATTAGCTACGTTTTCTTTTTTGTTCTGGGGTCAGGGCAAGGATGGGGCAAGCTCTTGACCTATTTCCTATAACTTCACTGTTATTGTATCTTTTTGATAAGCTTGGGATATTCGTTATTTATAATTTTTACTTTTCTGGCAATAGTCTTAGTTGGGTGATCGCATTATGGCTTTAGCAATAAGGAAGTTAAATAGCGATTTTACGTTGTTGAAGCTCGTTGTTATCGTAGGGGTATATTTACCTTACCTTATTGGTCTCCAGAAGGAGTAAGCATTTATTTGATATTCATAGTAGACATGCAAATTTTAACCACAACAGAGAGCTGAAGTTTATTGAGATTTAAGAAAAGAAAATCTTATGGCATAGTTATAATTTAAATCTATCAATAAACTTCCTTCTCTGACATCAACATGGCTATCCAAAATTTAAAAAAATCCTACCTGGTATAGAAATGCACCCTCTGAATGGATCACCAGTGAAACCAGCATTACATGTACAAACTGGGTTATGATTAGTGACTCTACAAACACTGTTTGAACCACAACTACCCGGACACGGATCCCGGCACTTTTGATTCACACACGCTTTATCATTTGAACATTCCGGATTTATTGTGCATTCGGGTCGGCAGTTCGGCGGTATACCGATATAATTTCTTAAACACGAACACGCTGGACTTTCACCGCGTACTTGACAAATACTATTCGGTCCACAAGGACTTGGTTCGCACGGATTAATTGGTGTCTTTGGTGTTTCTACATAATCAAACAAAAACAATTATTTATTATAATCCAGAGACGTACATTTTTCACTTACCCGGTATGAGGTAGCATTTAGTGAATGGATCTCCCGTAAATTCTGGAAGACAACTACAAATTGGATTATGATTAATAACTTGACATTTAGCACTGATGCCACAAGTTCCTGGACATGGATCTATACATTTTTGATTCAAGCATGCCTTAACTAATGGACATTCTGCACTGATTCTACATTCTGGTCGACATGCTGGGGCACTGCCAATCATGCCTGATTGGCATGAGCATACAGATATCCCATTATTATTTTTACAAACGCTGTTCGGTCCACAAGGTGATGGATTACATGGATTTCCCGGTGGTACTACTTTGATAGGTCTACAACTTGTGAAGGCATCCCCTTCATAGCCAGAAGGGCAAGTGCATGTTGGAATATGATTAACAACATTACAAATAGCTCCCTGTCCACATGTGCCAGGGCAAGGATCACGACATTTCAAACTAATGCACGCTTTAGTTGGCGAGCAATCCGTGTTCAGTGTGCATTCTGGTCGACAACTTAGATAAGGATCACCTTGATATTCTGGTAAGCATGTACAAATTCCATTAACACATTGAGCATTGGAACCACACGGAGATGGATTACAAGGGTCTTCTGGTAATTTAGGTTGTTCCAATGGTTTCAGATTACATTGAGTGAACGGATCACCAATAAATCCTTCTTGACATGTACAAATTGGAACATGATTTTGTACACGACATTCGGTATTGAATCCACATGAACCAGGACAAGGATCTCGACATTTTTCAGTTATACAAGCTAAATTGGAAGGACAATCAGTATTTATTATACATTCTGGGCGACAATTTGGTGGTGTTCCAATATAAGTTTCCAAACATGAGCATGATGGTTGATCACCAACACGTCGACATATTGAATTCAAACCGCATGGAGACGGATTACATTGATCTAATGCTGGTCGTGGTGTTGGTGGTTGAGGTGGTAGCTCATAACATCGTGTAAATGGATCTCCTGTTAATCCTGATGGACAACTACATATTGGATTATGATTGATAACTTCGCAACGGGCTCCAATTCCACAAGTTCCCACACAGGGATTGGCACATTTGAATTTATGGCACGCTCGATTATGAGGACATTCAGAACTAACAACACATTCGTGTTTACAGTTTGGTGGTGAACCAAGATAGTCAGGTAAACAGGAACATACAGCTTGACTATTAACATTGCGACATTGTGAATTCGGACCACAAGGGGTTGGTCGACAAGGATCAACTACAGTTGGCTCTGTCGGTACTGAAATTGTCAATTATTCATTTGTCAATTTGTTGATCGTTTTCGTAATTTGTGTGAGACTTACGTGGTTTCATTTCAGGACGGCATCCACTGAAAGCATCTCCAATATAACCTTGAATACAATTACAACTAGGTACATGATTTATAACAGAACATTCAGCTAATGGTCCGCAAATTCCAAGACAAGGATCAGAACATTTATTATTGATGCAGGCCTTATTTGTTGGACAATCAGAACTTAAAACGCATTCTGGACGACAGCCTTCATAAGGATTTCCTTGATAATCTTGAATACAGCTACAAGCTCCAACACCATTTCGTTGTATGCACTGAGAATTAGGTCCGCAAGGTGATGGTTCACAAGGATTGATAGGCTCCTCAGGTTGTGGAAGACATTGAACGAATGGATTTCCAGTGAAACCGGTTGTACATGAGCATGAAACTGTATTTCCAACTACATGACATTCAGCATTCAAGCCACAACTGCCTGGACAAGGATCTTTACATTTATGATTTATACATGCTAAATTGGAAGGGCAGTCAGGATTTATTACACATTCTGGTCGACAGTTTGGAGGAGTGCCGATGTAATCGGTTGCACAGCTACAAGATGGTGTATCACCTATTTCACGACAAACTGAATTCGGACCACATGGTGATGGTTGACAAGGATTGGGTTGAGGTAATGATGGTGGTGATAGTGGAATATCATGACATCTTTGGAATGGATCACCAGTTTGTCCATTCGGACAGCTGCATATTGGGCTATGATTAATTACTTCACATCGTGCATTAAATCCACAAGAACCAGGACAAGGGTCGACACACTTTTGATTGATACAAGCTTTAGTTGGAGCACATTCTCCACTCGATATGCATTCTGGCTTACATCCTGGTGGTGTTCCGACATATCCAATAATGCATGAACAAACTGCATGATTGTTAACATTTTTACATTGAGAATTTGGACCACAAGGAGTCGGTCTGCAGGGATCTTTACGTTCTGCAGGTTGTAATTGCTCAGCTACCCGACAAACAGTGAATGGATCTCCAGTGAAACCATCTGGACAAGAACAGGTTGGAATATGATTTATAACGTCACATCGAGCATTTTGGCCACAAGTGTTCGGACAAGGATCTTTACATTTGTTTCGAATACAAGCTTTGTCTCGAGCACATTCTGTACTAAGAACACATTCCGGACGGCAAGATTCATAAGGATTTCCATTGAATTCTGGTAAGCACGTACAGATACCATTGTTGCATTGCGCATTAGGGCCGCACGGTGAAGGATTGCATGGATCTCTTGGTCGTTCAGTTGTTGGAGGTGAAGATGTACATTGGACGAAAGGATTACCAGTATGTCCTTCTGCACATGTGCAAATTGGTATATGATTTAAGACATTACATCTAGCTAAAGTTCCACAAGAACCAGGACATGGATCACGACATTTTAAATTAATACAAGCCAAATGACTGCTACATTCTGATGAAATTGTACATTCTGGTCGGCAATTTGGTGGGCTTCCTATATATTCTGGAAGACAAGTACATTGTGGTGATGATCCGAGTATCCTGCATTGAGAATTTGGACCACATGGTGAAGGCTCGCAAGATGGTGGTTGTTCTGTTACTACAGGCTCTGGAGCTAAAGATATAGAATTGCTTATAATCATTGAAATAGAATAGAAATACTTACGATTTGGATAACATCTGCTAAATGGGTCACCAGCATATCCTGGAGGACATGCACAAATTGGACTATGATTTCTGGTACTGCATTGTGCTCCCAAACCACAAGTATTTGGACAAGGATCCCGACATTTTTGATTAATACATGCCCGATCTGGAGGGCATTCTGAACTGACAATACATTCCGGCCGACAGCTTGGTGGTGAACCAGTAAACTCTGGTAAACAAGAACATACTGCTTGTTGATTAACTTCACGGCATTGAGAATTGGGTCCACATGGTGATGGATTGCATGGATCTTTTGGTTGAGGCTGTGGCAATGGTACTAAACGACATTGGAAGAATGGATCACCGCTATATCCTTGAGGACAAGTACAAGTTGGAACATGGTCAATAACTTGACATTCTGCAAATTCGCCACAAGTTCCTGGACATGGATCAACACATTTATATGAGACACACGCTAAATTTACAGCACATTCTGTATTCAATTCACATTCTCGATGGCATCCTCTACTATTATCATAAGGATCACCTTCAAATCCAGGTAAGCATATACAAGCGCCTGCACTATTTCGTTCACGACATTCAGCATTGGGCCCGCAGGGTGACGGAGAGCAAGGATTTGGTGTTGGTTCAGTTGCTGTAAACAATTCAATAATAATTAGTTGAGATAATAACTCACTTCGAGAATATGAATATTATATAGATAATAAAATAGAATTTCATCTTACATGGTGGAAGTGGTAAAGTACAAGAAGTAAAAGGATCACCCGTATAGCCAGTGAAACAAGAGCAAACAGGACTATGATTAACGACTGTACATTGGGCGTTGATCCCGCATAATTCGACACATGGATCTATACATCTTTCATTTTGACATGTTTTATGATTAGGGCATTCTGTATTTGTCATACATTCTGGACGACAATTTGGCGCACGCCCAATATAATTAGGTAAACATGAACAAGCTGGTTGTGTACCAACTACTCGACATTGGGAATGTGGTCCACAAGGTGATGGTACACAAGGATTTATAACAGCTGGTGGCTGTGTAGATACTGTAAAGTGAAATTAAAAGAAGAGAAAAGATAAAGATATAGTAAATGATTAGAAATAAAAGGAAATAAAAACATACATTCCATTTTGAAGCAACGTACGAAAGGATCTCCTGTAAAACTACTTAAACAACTACATATAGGAACATGGTTTACAACTCTACAATTTGTATTTTGACCGCATGTTCCAGGACATGGGTTTACACATTTTTGAGAGACGCAGGCTTTATCTTGAGGACATTCTGAGCTAACTAAACATTGCGGTCTACACATTGGTGGTGTTCCTGTATAGTGTTTTAAGCATGAGCAGACAGCATGCTGATTAATCTCACGACATTGACTATAAGGACCGCAAGGTGAAGGCTCGCACGGATTTTGTGGTGATTCTTCAACTAAGATAGAATAAGCAAAATATACAATTTAACAGTATAAGAAAACAAGCTTACCAGGTGAAATAATATAACAAGAATGCAATGGCTCTCCAGTATATCCTACAATACAAGAACAAGATGGTGCATGGTTAATAATACGACATTCGGCATTTATGCCGCATGTTCCCGGACATGGATCAACGCATTTATTATTAGTACAAGATCGACTTCGGTCACAATCTGTATTTGTAACGCATTCTGGCCGACATCCGGTATACGGATCACCATAATAATCAGGCAAACAGCTACAAGAACCTGCACCATTTCGTTCTTTACATAGAGCATTTGCCCCACAAGGTGAAGGATTACATGGATTACTTGGACGTTCAGTAACAGGTGGAGCTGAAATATAGAAGTTGAAGTTTTTTTTATAAAGTTACAAAAGTAATAGTCTCACAAAGTGGGATAATAGTACAACCAGTGAATGGATCTCCAGTATATCCTTGAACACATTGACAATTAGGAGCATGCTTAATAACTGTACAAATTGTACTAGATCCACATGAGCCAGGACAAGGATCTTTACATTTTTCATTTTGACATGCTAGGTTTGATGGACATTCAGCATTTATTGTACATTCAGGACGACAATTAGGTGCGCGTCCTATATAATTTGGTAAACAAGAGCATGCAGCTTGTGTTCCAATTACTCGACATTGAGAATTTGGACCACAAGGTGATGGTACACAAGGATTACCGCTGGGTATCTCTACAGGTGGTTCTATAAAAAAGTAACAAGAATAAAAATGGTAATATATACAATAGAAATGAAAAGAATTACTTTCTTCTATGATACAACGAACGAAAGGATCACCAACATAATTGAGTGGACAACTACATATTGGACTGTGATTGACCACTTGACATTTAGCATTTAATCCACAAGTTCCAGTACACGGATCTTGACATTTTTGATTGATACAAGCTTTATTTTGGGGACAATCGGCACTAATCATACATTCCGGCTTACAAGATGGTGGTGTTCCAATATAATTGACTTGACATGAACAAACAGCATGTTCATTTATAACTTTACAAATACTATATTGTCCGCACGGTGAAGGTTGGCAAGGATTAGATTTAGGTTCTTCACCTATATATAAAAACGACGATATAGAATTTGAAATAATCAAATCCAATACTAGCTTACTTGGTGGAGGTACATGGCAAGAAGTCTCAGGATTTCCAGTGTACCCTGGCAAACAATTACAACTAGGGGCATGATTAGTAACGTAACATTCAGCATTCAATCCGCAAACTCCTGGACATGGATCTTTACATTTCTGATTAATACAAGCTAAATTTCGATTACAATCGGAATTTGTGACACACTCCGGCCGACAACCTGTATACGGATCACCGAAAAATTCTGGAAGGCAAGTACAAGAACCAGCACCATTTTGTTCGCGACATTTTGCATTAGCACCACAAGGTGAAGGACTACAAGGTCGACGTTCTTCTTCTATTTGCTGGATTTCTGTAAGAATTTCTAAAAGTAGGGTGTGCTTCAAATATTAGATGACAATAGTAGTTCTTACGTGGAATTAAAGAGCAACCACCAAAAGGATCACCAGTGTACCCTTGTCGGCAAGAGCATATTGGTCGATGAGAGACGGTAACGCATTCTGCATTAGATCCACAAGAGCCAGGACAAGGATCTACACATTTTTCGTTTTGACAGGCAAGATTTGATGAACATTCAGTATTGATTGTACATTCTGGACGGCAATTTGGTGCACGTCCAATATAATTTGGTAAGCATGAACATGCTGGTGTACCACCGATTGCCCGGCATTGTGAATTCGGGCCACAAGGTGACGGATTACAAGGATTTTCTGGCCGTTTTGGACTTTTCCCTGTGTATTTCAAAGAAATATTACGCACATTGATTTGATTTTGTTTTTAGAGAGAAAATCTTACTTTCTTCGTGTTGGCATCGCACAAATGGATCGCCAGTATATTGTGGTGGGCAACTACAAATTGGATTATGATTAACTACATGACATTTAGCATTTAATCCACAAGTTCCCGGACAAGGATTACGACATTTTTGATTGATGCAAGCTTCATCTAATTGACAATCCGCCGATATCATACATTCAGGTTTACACATGGGTGGAGAACCGATATAGTTTTCTTGACAACTACAAACAGCATGCCCATCAACGACTCTACATTGACTATAAGGTCCACATGGTGATGGTTGACAAGGGTTAGTTTTTGGTGGTTCAGCTATCGAATAAAAAAGGAGTGACGAATTGAAGATTTACATATAAAATAAATGTACATACAAGGCAAAATTGGTATTAAATGGCATGCTATTGTTGGATTTCCAGTATAGCCAACTAAACAATAACAAGATGGTGCATGATTTGCAACTCTACATTCAGCATTTGGCCCACAAGTTCCTGGACATGGATCCTTACATTTTTGATTGATACAAGTTTTTGTTTTGGAACAGTCTGAATTAATTACACACTCAGGTCTGCAGCCTGTGTAAGGATCACCAAAATACTCTGGGAGACATGTACAAGATCCAGCATTGTTGCGTTCTTGACAGATAGCATTTGCACCACATGGTGAAGGATTACAAGGATTTATTGGTTCATCAGGTAGTAATTGTGTAATTAGAGAGCAACCAGCGAACGGATCTCCGGAATATCCCGAATTACAAGAGCATATTGGTGAATGATTCACAACAGAACATATTGTTTGAATGCCACAAGAACCAATACAAGGATCTTGACATTTCTCTCGGATACATGCTAAATTACTGGGGCATTCTGAATTTATTGTACATTCTGGTCGACAATTTGGCGGTCTTCCAATGAAATTAGCTGAACATGAGCATGCTGGATGATCGCTAACAATTCGGCATTGTGAATTTGGTCCACATGGTGATGGTATACAAGGATTGCCACTAGGTACTTCTACTGGTCGTTCTAGAAGAAAATAGTATATAGAAAGCAAGAATAAATGGGGTGAAATATAAATTATAAGTTACTTTCTTCTTGAATACATCTAGTGAAAGGATCACCAATAAATCCAGGTGGACAGCTACATATTGGATTATGATTAACAACATTACATCGCGCATTTAGGCCACATGTTCCTGGACATGGGTCGCGACATTTTTGATTGATACATGCACGATTTTGTGCACATCCAGAACTAACAATACATTCCGGTCGACAAGACGGTGGTGTTCCAATATAGTTGGCTTGACATGAACACACTGCATTACCTCTTGATTGTTTACAATTACTGTAAGGTCCACATGGTGAAGGTTGGCAAGGGTCTTGTTTAGGTTCTGGTGAAGCTATAGGAAGAAGAACCAGAAATAGACAATAAATAGATGAATAGGGAAAAGTATGGTACAGATCTTACGAGGTGGTGGTATAATATGACATGACTGTAGAGCATTTCCTGTATATCCTGACAAGCAAGTACAAGTTGGTGCATGATTGTAAACATGACATTCAGTATTTGAGCCGCAAACACCTGGACATGGATCACGACATTTTTGATTAATGCATGATTTATCACGTTGGCATTCCGAATTCGTTACACATTCTGGTCTACATACTGTGTAAGGATCACCAAAATAATCTGCTATACAAGTACATGAGCCGGCTCCATTTTGTTCACGGCAAATTGCATTACTACCGCATGGTGATGGATTACAAGGGTCCTGTGGGTCTTCTCTTATTACAACTAGAATTTTGAGAATTTTTAATTGAGAATAGCTCAATATGTTTGTTTTATAGGTTTATTACTTTGTTGGCATCCCGAAAAAGGATCACCACTAAATCCATTAAGGCAATAGCAAACTGGTAAATGATTGACTGGTTTACATTCAGCATTAATACCACAAGATCCTGGGCAAGGATCACGACAACGTTCATTTAGACATAACTTAGTTGATGGACAATCAGAATTTACAATACATTCAGGACGACAATTTGGTGGTTGTCCAAAATAATTTGGTAAACAAGAACAGATCGGCCTTCGATCTAAAGCACGACATTCTGAGTATAATCCACATGGTGATGGTGAGCATGGATTTCTAGTTCCTTCAGGTATCGATGGAATTTCTACAAAAAGAATAAGCTCTAATTTTTCCGATTTTTGTTTTGTTTTATCAGCTCACTTTCTTCTACTATACACCTGCTGAACGGATCACCGATATAACCTTCGGGACAACCACATATTGGATTATGATTTAACACTCTACATCGAGCATTAAAGCCGCATGTTCCTAAACAGGGATCAATACATTTTTGATTTGAGCAAGCGCGATCTAAAGGACATTCTGAATTGATAACACATTCAGGGCGACAATTTGGAGGTGCTGAAATATATCCTGGACTACATGTACATACCGGATGATCATTTTGAACACGACAGATACTGTAAGAACCGCACGGAGACGGTACACAAGAATTCCTCCTAGGTTCTTCAGAAATAACTGTATTTGGAATAGATTAGAATTTATCAGAAATCAAAGATCAATAGCTTACTTTTCGAAATTTCGCGACAAATACTTAGAGCATCTCCTGTAAAACCTGGTAAACAATAACATTGGGGATTGTGATTAATCACGTCACATTCGGCATTAACACCACAAGAACCAGGACATGGGTCAACGCATTTCATATTTAGGCAAGCTTTGTTTTGTGGACAATCATTATTCATGGTACATTCAGGCCTACATCCTGTATAAGGGTCACCGAAATAATCTTTTATACAAATGCAAGAACCAGCTCGGTTCTGCTCTTTACAAATTGCGTTAGCCCCACAAGGTGATGGGTTACAAGGGTTTCGAGGTTCCTCTATCACTATAACATAGATAAAGAGACAGAAATAGATAAGATAAGATAAGAAATAGATTCTATTTACAATAGAATTGATTGCTATGTCAAAAAGACTTACCTGAAACTGGGCCACAACCACTAAAGGGATCACCTTCGTATCCTGGTTGACAAATGCAGGTAGGTCGATGATTTAACACAACACATTTAGCATTATAACCGCATGATCCAACACACGGATCTGTACATTTATTATTAACACATGCCAAATGCGGCGGACAGTCTTGATTGATAACACATTCCGGACGACAATTTGGCGGTGCGCCTAACATACCCGGTAAACACGAACATACAGGTCGGTCATCAATTGGACGACATTCAGCATTTGCTCCACATGGTGATGGTACACATGGTATAGGTTGTGGTGTTGGTTGAGCCACTTTAGGCTCTTCTCTGCATTGTACAAATGGATCACCAATGAAATTTGTTGGACAACTACAAATTGGATTATGATTGATAACTTGGCAGCGTGAATTTACACCACAACTGCCCGGACATGGATCTTGACACTTTTGATTAAGACAAGCTTTATTTTGATTACATTCAGAACTGACTAGACATTGAGGACGGCAATTTGGTGGTGATCCAAAATACCCGGTTTGGCAAGAGCATATTGCTTGGTTGTTACTAGTACGACACACACTGTTTGGCCCACAAGGTGACGGCTCACATAGATTTGATGGTTGAGTTGCTATATAAAAATATAAGAACTTCAAAAATTTATAATGCAAGAAAACTAAACTTACGTTTTATTTCTGGTTGTCGACATGATGTGAAAGGATCACCGATAAGCCCTCGAAGGCATGCACATACTGGAACATGGTTAACAACGCTACATTCAGCATTCAATCCACATATTCCTTGACATGGATCACGGCAATGTTGAGACAAACAAGCCAAATGACTTGGACAGTCTGAATTCATTGTACATTCTGGACGACAGCCGCCCGCATAAGGATTTCCTATATATGGTGGGATACAATTACATCTTGCCACACCATTAGAAACTGTACATTGAGCATTCTCTCCACATGGTGATGGATTACAAGGGTCTTTTGTAATTGGTGGCTCGACAGTTTTAGTACAACCAATGAAAGCATCTCCTTCATAACCTTGCACGCAACTGCAGAAAGGTGTATGGTTCACAACATCACATTTAGCATTTTCACCACAAGTATCAATACACGGATTGACACATTTTTCTTTAACACAAGCACGATTTTTGGGACATTCTTGATTGATGACACACTCTGGTCTACAATATGGTGGATTTCCAATGTAACTAGCAGCACAAGAACAAACAGGTCGATCTTTTTTCATTTGACAAATTGAATTCGGTCCGCAAGGTGATGGTACACATGGATTTTTTGGTGTTTTAGGCTCTTCAATAACAATTGGTGTTGAGCAGCTCACAAAAGGATCACCTTGTTGACCGGATGGACAGCTGCAAATTGGATTATGATTGATTACAGAGCAAATAGCATTAATGCCACAGGTTCCTGGACATGGATCGACACATTTCTGATTGACACAAGCACGTGTTTGAGCACATTCCGAACTAACAATGCATTCTGGTTTACAAGCTGGAGGTGATCCTTGGTAATTTGGTAAACATGAGCATGTTGCATATCCTTGATTCGAAACTAAACACCTACTATAAGGACCACAAGGTGATGGATCACATGGATTTATTGAAGGGATTAATATTGGTGGTGTTGCTGGTGGTTGATATGGAATACATGAGACAAATGGATCACCAGTATGCTCTTGTGGGCAGAAACAAACAGGAATATGATTGATTGTCTCACATTCTGCTCCTACTCCACAAACTCCAGCGCATGGATCGACACATTTACTATTTATACAGGCCTTATTCAGAGCACAGTCAGTATTGATGACACATTCGGGACGACAGGCTATCCATGGATTACCATAGAATCCTTTACGGCATGTACAGCTGAAAGCATTACTTCTTTGAGAGCAATCGGCGTTAGCTCCACATCTAATATTTTCGCATGTATCTTCTCGTGGTTCTAAAACATACCAAATGACTGATTATTCTTATCTGATTAAGGAAAAAACTTACTCATTGGCATTGAGCAATGCTCGAAAGGATTCCCAACGAGTCCTTGTGGACAGCTACAAACAGGTGCATGATTAACAGCGGTACACAAAGCATTAATTCCACATGACCCTGGACAAGGATCAGCACAAGTATAGCTCAAACATGCTTCATTGAATGGACAATCTGCATTTGTTAAACATTCAGGTCGACATTGAGGATTGTAAGCTGCATGAGGTCCTAAACAAGGATCACAGATTGCTACACCTCCATATATATTGCATTCACTATCTAGTCCACATGGTGAAGGAGAACAAGGTCTAGTTCTATTTGCTAATGGTGGTGGAGGTGGTGATGGTGAGCATTGATAGAATGGATCACCCATATATCCATCACGACAAACACAAGTTGGTGTATGATCACGTACTTGACATTGTGCATTAATTCCACATAAACTTGTTACAGCACAAGGATCACGACAATGTCGATCTAAACAAGCCTTATTTTGTGAACAATCTGAGTTCAAAACACATTCTGGTTTACAACCAAACTGTGGATCCCCCTGGAAATCGGGTAAGCACGAGCAGGCGGCTTGATTTCTAATAACCTGACAAATGGTATTCAATCCACATGGATTCGGCATACATGGATTATGTTTTGGTAATGGCTCTGGTAATGGGAAACAACGTATAACTGGATTACCAGTTAAATCAGCATTACAAATACACACTGGATGATGTTTTTCAACACGACAATTAGCATTGATACCACATGAACCTGGACATGGATCTCTACAACGATAGCCCATACAAGCTTGATGGTCTGGGCAGTTATCATCAACAACACATTCATATCCGTGACAACCGACTGGTCCAGTTGGATCACCACCCATTGCACCAGGGCAACGGCACATAGATTTTCCATCAACAACATTACATTGAGCACCTGGTCCACATGGATTTGGTATACATGGACTTGGCGGCTCTAATCGACATCCAGAATAAGGATTGCCTATAAAACCTGAACGGCAATAGCATTGTTCTTGATTATTGGAGACATAACAATCGGCATTGATGCCACAAGGACCGGGACTACATAACACTGGTGCTTGAACAGGTTCAGAGCATTGACGGTAAGGATTTCCATCAGTACCATATGGACAGTAGCAGATTGGTTCGCGTAATGGATCACATAGAGCATTGTGGCCGCAAGGATTTGGTTCACATTGATTTTTCTGTTCGATACAGCCCCGAATTGTGTTTGGGCTTTCAATATAACCAGATAGGCAAGTACATCTCGCAAAACCATTACTAAGGATAGTACATTGTGTGTTAGGGCCACAAGGAGACGGATTACATGGATTTACTGGAAGAGTACATGGTGTGTGTGGTGGTTTTCCTTCATATTCTGGTAAACAAAAACAAACAGCTTTCCCGCTAACAATACGACAACCTGAATTTGGACCGCAAGGATTTTGTGTGCATTCATCGCCATCTGGAACTGTGAAGACCATGCCAAAAAAAAAATCAAAAGAATCTATTATCATCGATTAGTTTGAATAACTTACAACAACTTATAAATGGATTTCCAGTTAATCCTTTCGGACAGAAACAAATTGGATTTCCATTATCAATCTCACAAAGAGCATGTAAACCGCATGGATTTGGATCGCATGGATTAATCGGTGGTTGACAGCCTATAGCTGGATTACCTTGATAACCTGGTGGACATTTACAAGTTGGTTCATGATAGATTACTTCACATATAGCGAATGGTCCACATTGACATGGTGATCTACATTTTCCATTAATACAAGCCTCACTTGTTGGACAATCACTATCTGATCGACAACCAAAAACTTGATCGCAATATTTATAAGGATTGCCTTGGTAGCCAGATAAACATTTACATTCGATATTATGATTTTTAGCGAAACATTCAGCATTTTCACCGCACGAGTCTTCAAAACATGGATTTATACATATTCGATTGAGACGATCACATAACTTATCTTGTGGACAATCCTCATTATATTGACAAATCGGTTTGTAATTGTCAACTAAATCAAAATAATGTTAATATTGGTGAAGGCAATCAAAAGATGATTTTTACCTAAGACACAATCTACAAATCCATTACCTTGGTAACCTTCGGCACAACTACAATCGGTTCCATGGTTTGTATTGATACAAACAGCGTTCTGAGTGCAAGGATCATGTACATCGCATGGTTTTTGACAAGCATAATCAATGCATGCTTCTATTAAAGGACAATCATCGTTCGTGGTGCAACTCACTGAGAAAAATAGGGTGCAAAGACATAATAAGAAGGAATTCTATTCTAAATTATTTACAATATATATATATATATATATATATATATATATATATATATATATGTATATTTTGAAAGGATATGCCAGAATGTTTATCCAGTTATAATTTGAAATCCTAATATTAATATTTAGGGGTCGTAGATCTCGATTTTCCATTTCCCATTTAATAAGCATTGATAAATTTTTTCGCGACGCTCTTATCTTTTTATCTGTTAAGTCAATTAACGAAATCAAGATTTTGTTTATGATACTGGTAGTAAATTTTCTGCTCTAAAAAAAAAGCTCTGGAGTATTCTCTTTGTATTTAGTGCTACTTTAATAATATTGACTTCTAAATATCGACATGTGTCAAAATAACGTTATCTTATGGAACTCAACATAATAAATTCAAAATCATCATTATTATCTCACATTGTTTAAATGAATATTAAAAATAACTTGAAAATTGGTACTACATTACAAGTATAAATCAAAATGTAAGTGATCAGTCTGGGCAAATAGGACTTCCTAAAAAATGGAATGAAAAGCCAGAGATCTGGCGTAGGGAGAGTTTATCTCATGATTTTTTATAACTTGCAACAAATATTGAAATTGATCTTCAGTGTTTTTTAGGCTTTTATTTTATTTTTTAATTAAGGCAATGCCGTTTTCGGCTACATCACTTACAACACTGATTTTGTCAAAAAAATTAATATTTTGTATAAATACATATAATTATTATTTATTGGTCAAACATTAACATTCTCATCCAGGATCCAGGAAGTCATGATGGATCGAATTTTTAGAATAATTTTATAGATTTTTTTGAAACAAAGTCGCTCAGAGGTTTTGTTAGTAATGTTTCCTAGTTAGCTATTTTAGATCAAGTTGATTATAATAATGCTATAAAACATCGCAAAAGTGAGAACGAACGTAACAAAACATTTTGGTAGATGGTGACAGTTTGGAAACAAAACAAAAATAAAAAAAACATTTGTGGTAGATGGTGACAATTTGGGAACATTAACAAAGCAATATTGTTTTGAAAAAATCTCTGGAATTATTCGAAAAATTCAGCCGTCCTTATGACTTTCTGAATGAGAATGTTAATGTTTGGCGAATAAATAATAATTTTGTAGAAAATCTTATTTTTTTTATTGAAATCAATGTTGTAAGTGATGTCACAGAACAAGGCGTTGCGTTGATTGAAAAAAAACCAAAGCCTGAAGCTTTTCATAAAATTTTTTTTGGGAAACCCGTTTTGCGCAAACCGATTACTTACATTTTGAACTATAGCTGTTATTTGATATCAATTTTTCAGTAATTTTCAATATTCCTTTAAACATTATGAGATAATTATGATAATTTCAAATTAATTATGTTGAAATCCATAAGATAAAGTTATTTTGACGTTTCTTCATTCAGAAATTAATATCATTGAAATGGCACTAAATACAAAAAATCACTCACGAGCTATAGAAAATGTGCTACCAAAATAATAAACAAAATTTTGATTTCGTCTCAGTGAATCAAAATATGAGACTTTTTTAGCTATATATATATATATATATATATTATTCCTGAACCAATTTTGAGTCGAAAAGTTCATATAAACTTATGTCCGAAAATGCTTTGTTTTCGATATACAAGGTGTTGATGTTTTTTTTCTTGCAGGTGGTTATTTACAACGTTTTTTGTAACTTGAATTTGCAATTAACATTACGTTTGTTATAAAAAGCAAAAATTATTTGTAAATACTTGTTATTATTTATTTCTTCAACTTTAGGTTGTATCTATTCACGTCGACCCAGTAATAATTATTTCATTAATTATATTCTCCCAAACCTTAAGTCTTAAGATAAAAATGGAAAAGACATTTTGCGTTACAAGTTGTGTGATAATTAATAATAGAATAATTGTTCTCAAAATATCAGTGGCATAATATACTTTTTGATTAAAATTGTATTGAGGTGTAGCTGTTTCTGTGTAAGACGTTCAGGAAAAAAATGGGGTAAAATATGTGTTATCATATCATAATAGCCCATACAAAAATTAAGTGCCATATCTCAAACAGCTATCGAGACTTTTGATAAAAACTCAGAAGAAAGTATGAGCTTCAACATTCTGTATATCAAAAACGAAGCATTTTAGGACAAGTTTATATGAACATTTCGACTTAAAATTGATTCAGCAATCACCCATTACAATAAGTACATATAATAAAGTAACACCTGTATATGTATAATTGTATATAAACAACAATGTACAAAATAGTTAATTAACCAATTGATTATATGATTATTTGTTGATTGATTAATTCTTTTTAAATAATTATATAAAAAATTTGAGATAGTTAAGTGTTATCTTACTTGATGAAGAGGGAAAGCATTTAATTGCAGGATTCCCTTCATATCCCGTTGGGCATGTACAAATGGGCCTATGCATTTTCGCTTGACATTTAGCCGTTTTTGCACAGGCATTAGTGAATTCACAAGGATCTTGACATATCGACATATAACAAGCCTCACTTTCAAGACAATCCATATCTGATTCGCATGGTTTAGGTGCTTTTGGATGAGGTGGTTCTAGTAGTAATATTAGTTAATTATTATTCAATTATTCATTATTTGATACAACTAGAAGTTTTGTTTGAAATCATTCAACATTATCAATAATTGGGAGAAAAGTGCAAAATAAAACAAAAAGATAAAAATCTAAAAAGTTATAGACAATAGCAAATAAAATTATTTACAAACTACATGCATTAATTTCAATTACAAAAATTCTATAGTTTCAAATTAATTAGGGTGCAATTAGTTCTAATTGGGAGAGTGGGAGCAAAATTTAAAATGAAATCGCACATCTATTCTTTGAATTTCTATACCTTGTATACAATTCATTTTTGAGTTTCCTGAAAATCCAGCTGGACATATACAGATCGCTGTATGATTAGTAGGTATACAAATTGCATTTGTTCCACAACGACCGCCAATTGAGCAAGCGTTTATACAAATTTGATTCAAGCACGTTTCAATTGGTGTACAATCCAGATCATCAATACAAATATTAGTTTTGTTAGTAGTTGATGTTGTTTCTGTGTTATTTTTAATTGTAATCGGTGTTTCACTAGTGGAAATCTCGCTAACTGTAGGTATTGTTGTCATTGAATTTCCTTGAGTGATAATTTCGAGAGTTGTGACTTCCTGGACAGCTGTCGAAGAAATTGTTGTTGGAGAAGCAGAAGGTTCAATAGCATAAACACTAACGGGTTGGTACGTTTCATCATCCGGTTCTAGCCCTACATTTATTTTTGAAGTTGTTGGATCAAGTTTTATGGAAACTTGTTGACCTCTCGCAATAGTACTGGATACTTTCTCAGTTGTTACAGATGGAGTTGTCCTATCATTTACTTGTATCATTTTGTCTGATTGAGTCGTAATGCTCTCCTTATAAATTGTAGCGTCAGTCGAAATTGATACATCCCTATTTTCGGTACTTTTGACGTCCGAAGTCGTAAATTTTGGTTGATCAGTAGTATTACTTTCCCCAGTCCTTCTTTTGGAACTACTTATTTCTATTGAAACTTTTTGTGTGGTTGTAATCTCGATATGAGTATCGTTTGTAGCTTTATCATGCTCGATGTTAGTCACTTCTGGAATTGAACTTATGATACCTTCTATTGTTTCTGGAGTGATTGAACTAGTACCGCTATCTAATACAGTTATATCATATTCATCAATTTGTTCTTGCCCTGTAGCTATCGGGGATTCTTCCATAGTAGATAGTTCTATAATTGTGGGCACTGTAGTTTGTTTAGTTGCATCAGAAATAACTGGTTGCTCTGTTATTCTTTTTGTTATGACTCTTACTTCTTGTGTAGTTGCTAAGTTTTCTTCAATTTCTGAAGACCTTGGTGCTGCAATTGTTGTTGGATTTTCGGCTATTGCCAAAATAGTATTCGTCGTGTCTTCTATAACTGTAGTTGTGACAGTATGAGTGTCTTCTTCATTGGTCATATAATGGTTAGCACTTAATTCTACATTGGGCTTATTTGTGGGAGTCCTTTCTGTTTCTGTCGATAATGTTGTCAATCTAGAAGTCACAACTTCAGTGTTACTCTCATGTGGCGTCTGTACTGGAGTAACTCTTTCTATTTCAGTAGTATCTTCTATAAATGTTTTAGTATCTTCTTCTCCCGTTTTTGTTGTTGTGAGTGGTACTTCAACAGCAGTACTACTTGTCGAAGTAGTTTCAATAGATTCTTCTGTTATACCGTTATCTACAATTGTTCTAGCTTCTAATGAAATTTCTGTCGTTGCTCTCATTATAACTACATTTTCTACACTTGTATCTTCTATAGGGTTTGTTTTAATTTCTAATTTTTGTGTTGTTGCGATGACACTTTCAGTACTTTCAGTTTCCGAAATGCTCAAAGCTGTTATATCAGGATTATTAAATAAATTAGAAGCTTCTGTTAATTCTTCAGTACTCAACAATTCATTCTCAGTTGGAACTTGAAAGGTAGTTTGCGCAACTATCTTTGGACTTACAAATTCTACATTTTCAGCTGTGGTTGTTTTTCGGGCTTTATTTGTAATTGCTGGAAAAATATTTACTTCAGCAGGTACTGTAGTACTAGTTCGTTCTGAAATATTTTTCTCTATTTCTGTCGTATTTCTCATAATTGTTTCTGTACCTGATCCATTCATTCCTATTATTGTAAGAGGTACTTTAAAGGTACCACTACTTATAGTAGTGTCTTCAAACTCTTTGCTACTGAATAATGTTTTTTCAGTTGTTATTTGAGAAGTATCTTCGCCACCTATTTTCGGAGTTACTATTTCTATATATTCAGCTGTAGTTGTTTTTTGGGCTTCATCTATTATGGCAGTAAACATATTGGCTTTAATAGGTATAGAAGTACTAGTATGCACTGGAGTAGTTGTCTCAATTTCTGTTGTAATTTTTATAGTTGGTTTAGTACCAAATTCTTTTATTTCTGATTCTGTGAGAGGTGTTTCAAAAGTACTACTACTTGTAGTAGTAGTTTCGATTTTGTTGGTACTCAATTTTTTTCCAGTTGTTATTTGAGAAGTTGTCTCACCACCTATTTCTGAATTTACAATTTCTATATTTTTAGTTGTAGCTGTTCTTTGTGCTTCACCTGATTTCGCAGTGACAATTTTTGTTTCACTAGGAATGGAAGTACTAGTCTGTACTGAAGTAGTATTCTCTGCCACTGTTGTTCTTTTCATAATTATTTCAGTATCGAATTGATTGTTTTCTGTTGTGAGACCTGCTTCAAAAGTAGAATTACTTGTGGTAGTAATTCCAATAGATTTTGTTGCTTCGTTCTCTATAATTGTTCTAACATCTAATAGAGCTTCTGTAGTGACTCCTAATGTAACAATATCTTCTATAGTTCCTACTGGTGAGGTTGAAATTTCCAAATTTTTTATCGATGTTGTAGGATTTTTAGTAGTATCAGTTTGCGTTTGTACTATTAATGAAGTTTCTGTACTAGTTCCCAATGTCGCCATCTTTTCTATACTTGTACGTTCTATGGGCATGGTTGCAATTTCCAATTCTTTTGTTCTTGTAGTAGCATTTTCGATACTACTTACTTCTAAGACATTGATAGTGCTTGTCACTTCAGGACTAGTGAATAACGTCTTCGTTGTTTCTTGTGTAATTTCTTTAGTATCGAACGATTCTTTTTCAGTTGTTATTTGGGGACTTGCTTGACCACCTATTTTTTGAGTTACAGTCAACACATTTTCAGTTGTAGTTGTTTTTTGAGCTTGTTCCTTTATTGTAGTGCATTTGGAAGTATCTGTCGAACCTTCACAAGTTACGCCCACAGTAGCTTCAGATAATACTGTAGGAAGGTTTTCGGTAGTACTTTCAGTTAGTGTAGCTTCATCTGTTGGGTAAAGGGCTGTTACAGTGATTACTCTTTCTGATGTTGTCGTTTCAGGATATATAATATCAGTTTTTTCAGTGATAATACTGGATTTTGATGTGTATATAACTGATTCCTTTGTTGAACGCTCAATAGGATTAGAAGTAAATGGCTCTGATCCTGCTCTAGATACAGATTCGGGACTTGTTTGAGCTGGGCCAGAAGTAAATGGCGTTTTCTCCATTGATGTATAAATTGTAGTTTTAGTTTCCATAGATTCAGTACCACTTTCTGTTTGAATTTTATCAGAAGACGGTGTTGTTATCGATTGCATATTTACATTGGTTGTTAAAGTAGTAGTAACAGGAGTAGTAGATGTTATTTGTGAGTAGGTTTGTACTGCTATTAGTGTACTTGATGTTGCAGTTGTATCTATTTAAGTTCAAAATAAATAAAACCAAGTGTATTAGAACTATTTTACAATATTTGTTAGTATAAATGGGTGCAAATGGTAGAGAAGTAGAAGCAAAACCTATACCAAAAATATACAAACAAATATAATACAAAATGAATAAAATAGTAGAGAACATTGTGGAGGAAGTACCGATACATTCACAATGTTGAAAATAAAATGAAAACGGCACCGTCAGTCATCGTATGACATCAGCAGTGAATTTACAAAAATAAATACATAGAATGAATATGTTTATAATAGAAGTGTTGCTATTTTCACAAAATGTACAAAATAGGTACAGATTAGGAATGTAATTTACAGTTAGATGATTCAAAGCTGAAAATATAATAAAAATTCAATTATTCTCCAAAACTGATGATTTTTGTTTCACCCAATAGTATGAAGCGTACAAATTCCAGTTCATATGGATTTCCTTTTGTTTTCATTTTGTCTATTTTCGAATTGTTAGAAATTGCAATGAGTCATGGATAATTTGATTAGGATTTAATTTGAATATAAAGGAAAACAGCAACACATCGATGAAACTTTATTGGGAAAAATGTACACTTACCTTTGATGCAAGCTCCAGTAGTTGGATCACAACGAACACCAGGCGGACAATGTTCACATCCAGTGATAACAGATGGTGAAGTTTCTAAAATTTTTGCTATTATTACCTTAATCGCTTCCTTCATTTCAATACTTACGTAATACACAGTTGCAACCGTCGCAAACATAATCATTTGAACCACCACAATCTGTATGTTTTTGACATTGACAAACTGGAAATATTTTGAAGAATTATTGTTTTTGTTATTTTTATTTGGTGGGAATTAAAATTACCTTTAATACAAATTGGTTGATGGTCTTCCACTTGGCAGTCTTGAGAATGGGTGCAAGGATTTGCAACTTGACAAGGATTGTGGCATGTCCCCTCGATGCAAGCATGCTGCGAGGTACAGTCGGTATGTTGGTAGCATTTAATTTCTAATAAAATTACAAATATATTAAAAATCTTGATTATGGCTGTTTTGCAGAATATCAACAATTACAAAATAAAAAATGTCACATATTCAAATAATAAGCACACAAGCTTCACAATATACAAGCATGGAATCAACTATAAAACTACAAAATCTAATTGTCTCACAATAAATTAAAACAATATGACCAACACCAAAATTCAAGCAAACCACCACCCAAACCACCTCAAAAATTTACAAAAATGTAACAAAAAGAAGTATGAAGTAATATTCAAAACCTCGATGAGGTTTTTGTATGTTTTTTTGTCTGCAAATAATCAAAAAACAAAAATAATGATGATCCAACCATGCAAATGATGACCAAGGCGTTTGTACTTTTTGACCTTGGTATCTTTTTTTTGAATTTAATCAGCCTAGAGTTATCTCGAAAAGGCTGTGATTCGATACTCATGCTTGCACGAATATCCATGATGAAAATCCAATATAGAGGATAATGATTTGCAGTTGCGTCATTCCACCCTGAGTCCATTCTTTTGTTTTTTTTTATAAAATTTTTGTTTGTTTACCTGGTAACTTTTTACAAGCTATTTCAACCATTACTGTTTGGTTTAATGGGCACTGACAATTTGGTACGTGGGCAAACACAATACAAGGTGTTGTTGATGGAGTACAAGGATTATAAAAGGTGCAAGGGTTTATACATGTATGATTTATACAACTTTCTGTCAACGGACAATTTTCATTATGTATACAAAAACCGGTAGTTTCTGGTACTTCCGAGGACTGGTAAGGCGTAGTATTCTCTTCGAGTTTTGTGGTGGTCTTAGTAGAAGTTGTTATATCTTGTAATGTGGAAGTGGCTTCATTGTCTGTAGCTGGAATTTCTTTAATGAACATAGGAAATGTGCTTTCTTCATACATAATTGAGGTATTACTCTCTTTTTCAGTTATTGTGGTTATATCACTTTTTACCGATGTAGTTTGCACATTACCAATACTTGCAATTGTTTCTTTTTCTGTGTGTGCCTGTATTACATCATCCTGTATTGGAGTACTGATAGTATTGCTGAGATTATCAGTTTTCGTGTCCTGAGGAACAGTAGTTTTTTCCTGACCTGTAATGCTTTTAGTTATTATATCTATTGATTCTGTTATTACAGAAAAACCAAGTTCCATCAATGAATTTTCAGTTGACGTCACTTCAGTGCTCACAGTACTTATTGGTCTATTTGTTCTTCCTGTAGTGTTGTCGTTTTCTTCTGTAGTGGCATTTCTCTCACTTGTTATTATTTCAGTTGTAGTACTTATGGCTCCCTCTGTTGTTATTGTTGTGCCTGCAATAGTGGTGACTTTGACTCTTGGCTTTGTAACTATAGTAGTATCAATTTCTAGAGGTATCGTGGATGTCGATATCTGTTGGGTAGAAGATTCTTCCCGTTCTGTCACCAATTCGCGTACATTGTCAGTTATATTCATCTCGGTATAAATAGGACCTGTGGTACTTGATGTTTGCTCTGTTGTTATCGATGTTGTCACTTCTTCAAGTAATGTCACCTCACTGCGAAGAGGAATTATTGTCGCTTTAGGTATTCCAGTACTTGTTGTACCGACTACTTCTTCTGTTATCTCTATAGTGGTTACTTTTCTTTCTGTTGTTTTCTCAGTTGACATTGATTCAGGATATCTGAGAGTTGTATTTTCTTGTATAACGTTACCTGCAGTACTAATTGTTTTTTCTTCTGCTTCAGTAATTGAAACTTTTTCTCCCAAAATTGTTTCCGTGAACAAGGGCATCGTAATTTTTTTTCTATTTTCAATAGTACTAGTTATATATATTTCTGATTCTGTAGTAATAATAGTATCAGTTTCTATTGGTATGGTTTCCGTAATTTTTTGCGTTACAGTACTTCCACCTTCTATTGTAAGAGCTGCTTTTGGCATTGCTTCTGTAGGCTGTGTTTCTATTGAAGATCTATCAGTGTGCATGTTCTTTTCAGTAGCAAATACACCAGTACCGGCTTCAACTGACGAAGCATATGCGTCAGTAGTAATTTCTGATATCTGCTGTGTTGAGGTCTTCTTCGGTTCTACCATCATTGTTACTTCCCCCGATATCGCAGTTCTGACTGTTTGCTCTGTGGATGTTGTAGGAGTTTCTGTTTTTGCTGTCGCTATTGTTATTATTTTGTCAGTTGTGCTCGATTCAGTGGCTATAGGAATGCCAGTTTCTTCTGACTCTGAATTATTTGTGGTACTCATTGATTTCTCTGATGGCAAATAAGTATTTACCCCTTTTGTTGATAAAGTTGTCCGCTCCTTAGTTGGCATCAAAGTTGTTATTTTTTCAGTTGAAAGTATAGTTTGCTCCGGTATTGCAATACTGATAGTTTGCTCTGTAGATTTTGTAGAAGTTTCTGCTATTGCTGCCATCATTGTTATAATTTCCTCAGATGTGCTCAATTCAGTGCCTAAGGGCATGTTAGTTTCTACTGGCTCGGAAGTACTTGCGGTGCTCATTGTTGTGGTTGTTGGTTTTGTGGTAGAAATACTTTCTCCTTCTCTTACTGAAGTTGCTAGACTTTCAGGATACCCAAAAGTTCTTATTTCATCATATATCACAGTATTAACAGTATCAATATAAGTTTCTGTAGTCAAAGCCGAATTATTCTTCATAGTTAATGTACTTCCGTTCTCCGTTGTTGCTGCCACATCAATTTCCGTTGTAGAGGGATGAGAGTTAGTACTGGATGTTACAGTTATAGGTTGTGTAGAAGTTTCTTGTTCGCCCATTATCACTGTTTTTGTTTCTTTAGTGTTATATACAGGAGTTTTTGTCTCTTCTTGTAGTAAAGTATTTTTAATAGGTATTGTTATATCAATTGTCTTGGTAAATTTCTCTAAAGGAATTTTCTCAGTGTTTTTAATAATCGTAGTTGGTTCTTCAGTACCAATTACTTTTGATACAGTATACGAATCAAAAAGACTGGTTATTGATGTCAGTTGCGTTGTAGTTTCTAATCTTTCAGTACCATTAATTGTTATTTTATCGGGGCTGTTAACAGTAACTGCTTCCTCAGTCATTATTTTAGAAGTTATCTCTATTCCTGTACTCAGTGTACGCCCTTCTTCATTTAAAATGTTCTCAGTGGTTAATTCTCCTATTTGATATGGCGTTGTTACTTGCGCTATCGGATTCGTTATCATCGTTCGTCCTTCAATATTTCCTGTTGAAATGAATGTTGTCGACCTTACAGTTGAAATACCCTCAGTATTTATAGAAGTTGGAGTTTTCATTTGAGATTTCGTAATTTTGATATTGAAATCTATTGTTGGCTCTGCTATTTCTACTGCAGAGGTAAGTGTCTGCGGAGTTGAAGTTTCTCTATTCACGGTTGTTATCTTATCCGTTGACATCATAGTCACTTCTTGTTTGGGAACTGTACTTAAAATTTTCTCATTTGTTTCCATAGATGTTTCTCCTGTATATATAGGAACTGTAGTTTTTTTTTGTGTGGGGTTTGATGATTTGGGAGTACTGACTTCTGTTGTAGAAATATAGAGATGAGAATTATTTTCTAAGGTAATCTCTTCTGTAGTGGTTTGGCTTGCCAATCTTTCATCTGACGTCATTAATTCGTAATCAGAAGTACTATCTCCAATACCAGATGTTGTTACTGGTGTGAATTCTGGAATACCTGTACCTATTTGTGGAATTTGTTGGTATAAAGTAGTGTTTTTAATTGTTGGAATGGATGTATGTTCAAACGTTTTGTCAATTTGTGTACTATCAATCAATTCTGAAGTGGATGTTTTTTCAAAATTTGTATTGCTTTCAGAATAAGAAGTACTGTGTATTGATTCTCGAGTTACTACACTCTCTTCAGTTGAGATCTTAGTAGTACGCTCTGGTAGATAACCAAGGGTTATTGGTACGGCAGATGGTTCTATTGTGATAATATCTTTGGGATAGACTGCTGTAATTGTGACCATTTTTTCTGTTGTTGTAGTTGCTGGATAAACTATCTCAGTTTTTTCAAGAATCATTTCGGCAGTACTACTTAAAGATTTATTGAGTAATGCTGTTGTTGATAATGTATTGGTTTTAGTGTTATATTCTGGAATTAAATTTGACGTAGTTTCTTGCACCTCTTGGGTTGTTGTTTTTGAACTGCTTGAAATTGATGTGCTTTCTTCAATCAGAGTAGTTGTTGATTCTATTTTATTATCATCTGTAAGTGTAGTAGTTTGAACTTGTGATTTTGAGTCATTTTGAGTAGTCAAACTTTGAATTGTACTTAGTTCATTGAAAATATTGGCTTTTATTGTTTTTATAACTTCCATTGAAAATACAGGGCTCTGTTTTTCAGTAACACTTTGGTCAGTAGATTCTGCAGTACTACTTTGACCCGATTCATTATCTATTTGAGTGGTACTCAATCCAGGAAATGCTCTAGCTTGTGAAGTCTCTGTCTCGGTACTTGAAGAAGTTACATAATCTTTATTCGTTAACCCAGGTGTACTAGTGAAACCATCACTTCCTTTTGTATCTGTTTGAGTTTTTATAGTCGAAATTGTAGCAGTATCGGGTATTTGAGATAAGGTTTTTTCACTTATAATTTTGTCAATTGGAATTGGTGATCGGACTATTTCTGTTATTGGACCGATTGAAGTAGATTCAATTGTAGTACTTTGTGTTCTGTTTTCTAGAAGACTTTCAGTTTTAAACTGAATAGTTTCAATTTCTATTGTGGGACTATTTATCGACGTCATTTCTGTTTCTAGATCTCTGAAGGGTACTGTTACTGTTTCAAAATTAGTACTTGTAGTTATTAAAAAATCAGCTGTATCCAAATTTTTAGTTTCAGTTGTGAAATATTCTCCAGAAGGAGTACTCGCTTCAGTAGAAGTTCTTATTGGTGTTTCTTCACTAGACAGTATCGTAGTAGTACTTGGTACCGATGATGTTATATTAATGCTCATATGGATCCCACGATCTCTTGTTGTATTAGATTGGTTGAATGGTACTTTAGTTGGAATTAAAGGAATGTTTGGAGTCTTTGGAAAACATTGTATAAGTGGATTGCCCTTGTCCCCATCAGTACATGAACATATTGCTTTATGATTAACGGCTTGACAATTGGCGTTTATACCACAACTATTGGTGCAAAGGTCTATACAAATATTTCCAATACATGTTTGTATTTCTGTACAGTTGATATCTGATGTACAGGTAACTATTGTTGTATTATCAGCTGTGAATATATTACATAGATTCATATTTATATATACATAAATAACTTAGATAATAATTATATTTACATATATGTATAGATTAGTAATAATTGTGCTGAGCATTCTGGTTAAGGCATGTGGATTAATTGAAATTATTTTTGTTTTGAAATAGAAGTAGAATTCCCTGTAACTGAGCAGTGAAAATGATATAGAAAAGTTGTCCATACTAGTGAGAAATTGGTAGAAGAAATGGGTCATAAATAATTCAGAACGAGCACAAGTGGTGGTAAACGGCTTGTAGCAGTTTATCGTTACTTGTAAAGTAGAGGAATATAACGACGTAGTAGCAGAAAATAGTTCTGTCTATTATTTGCATTACTTCAACCGAAAGCAATAAACAAGAACCGTTCATATTTTCAACGTTCATCGATGCTTTTTTGTTTTCAATAAAAAAACTCTATTATTAAAAAAAATTGTAGGTAAAATTGTTCGGAATAGGGGGAACACAAGCACTAAAAGTTTGCACCGAATATTGAGTTGATATAATTTTACCTTTGAGGCATCCATATTTAGGATCAGATATAAATCCGGGTGGGCAAAACTTGCAAATAGGTCTATGATCTTCAACATAACAAGGAGTATTCTCTGGACAGCTGGCCGTTGCACATGGATCTTCACATCTGAATGCCCGGCACGCTTGATGCGGCGGACATCCATTATCTCTCAAACATATTGATAACGTTGGATTGCAATTTTCCAAACATATACAGACCGGTTTATGATTCAATACATCACAGCCTTTATCTGGTGGACATGGTGATTGTTTCGATTCGGTGCAAGGATTTTGGCATAGTCCATCAAGACATGCTTTATTTGATGGACATTGATCATCATTTATACATTGATCGCGTTCTGGTCCACAAGCTATTTCGCCAAGTTCATTAACAATGAAACCGTTTTTACATACGCAAGTGGCTTTATGATTCGATACTTCACATTTTTTATTATCAGGACATTTGAATGCCGAATTATCACATGGATCATAACAATCACCATTAGCATAATTACATGCTAAATTTGCTGAACAATGTGAATCTTTCTTACATGCTGTTGGTATTGATGGTCTAGGCTGTGCTAATAAGCATTTTGAATCTGGTCTACATTCAGTATTTGCCATGCCTGTATGACATTCAGGACATGAACATCTTGGACGATGTAATACAGTCTGACATAAGGCATTTACACCACAAGCACCACGTAGACTACATGGATCTATACATTGGAAGTTGATGCAGGCCTTTTCATTGGAACATTCTAAGTCACTGTTACATTCGGCATCTAGTATTGTTGAGAAGATGGGCAAGAAAAAAGAAAGCATTTTTTTTAAAAGATATAAACCGGTGGAAAATTTATAGGAAATTGTGGCAAAATCTGTGTGGTAGCTCAACAAATAATAACAACAACATACAATGAAATATACCAAACAAACAAAAAACGCATGCGGGCGTGACAAAGACAGTCAGAGGGTGAGAGAAATGAAAGAGGCCATATCTCAACGAAATATACAACAACAATTAAATAATAATAATAAAATGATACAAGACCCGATTAAGCGGCAATATTTACAAATATAAGCGCCCAATAATATTGATGCCAAAATGCTAAATATACAAAAATAGATTTGAAATAAAAATAATAAATATCTATCAAAATGATTAATAAATGTGAGAATGCTCCTTTCATAGTTCCCAATCTGACTTATCATCCATCAGACCCGCTCTGCCCATACAGCGGCTATGCCACGCCTCATTTCTCTTATTATTATTATGAATTTTTTTTAATCTAAACAGTTCTATTTATTTATTTATTTTTTTGTGTGGAATGTGGCTGGGGTGATGATGGGAAACTTGTGTGTCAGGAACTTGTGTAAAAGGCAGATTGGAACCCTGAAGTGTAACATAATCACATGATGATAATGATGGAATATGATGTGTGTCTAAATATAAAACTATTTACACATTACTCCGCTCAAAATCCCTAAATAAATCATCATTATAATAATATATCAAATAAAGTAGTGCATTTTTTTTGTAGTATATACAAAAATGTGTGAGTAAAATGCTTTAAATCAGCGGAAAGCCTATTGCTTTGTTCACATAACAATATGGTACTGTATACAATGTTTATGTCTCATTATAAATACGGCAAACTGTTTAAATTTCAGCTTACCCCTATGGCATTCAATATCTGGCCGACCTGAATATCCCGGTAAACAGCGACAGACAAATAGTGCCTGTTCGCGTATACATTCAGCATTCTTACCACAGCCTTCAGTACGACAATCAACATTACTCTTCTCAATTGTACCTAGAAACCAAAATTTTTCAAAGATTGACAATAGAAAAAGAATGAAAACTTACATTCAATAGTTGGATCACCCAGTGGTAGATCCGCAGGACAAAAACATTGCGCTTCTTTATTATTAACAATTTTACATTGTGCTCGATTACCACATAATTTATTTTTACATAAATTAACTAAATGTGCATCACAAACACAACCACGATAAGCATCTCCAATACAACCTTGTAAACAAGTACATTCATAACCGCCATTGATTAAATCACGGCATTTTGTGTTATCACCACATGGATTCTTTAAGCATTCTTCATTACCGACTTTTTTACATTCGATTAGAGCATTACCAATATAACCCGGTGGGCATGTACATTGTGATTTACGATCGATAACTTTACATTGAGCATTTATACCACAGATATTATTTTCTAAACATGGATTTTTACAAGCACCATTCTTATCGCATTGTTGATTATTTTGACAATCATCATCATTTTGACATTCGTATGGTGAACATTTGATTTGTGGATCACCGCGATAACCATCTGGACATAAACAGATCTTACGTCGATCTGTTGCTTTACATATAGCATTTATACCACAACTATTTGGGTCTTGGCAGATATTTTGACATTTTTTATTTTGGTTACAAATCTGATTTAATCGACAATCGGTATTTGTACGACAACCAGGTAAGCATGCACCTCGTTGACAAATTTGTCCTGTGGCACATGGTATTTGTGCTGAACATTGATTACGACATTTACCAGACATACAAATTTCACCACATGAACAATCTTTATTCGTACGACATGTTTTCGTACAATAACCGGATGGATCGCATTCACAAATACCATCACATTCTGTAGCAACTTTCGTACAAGCAACTAAAGGATTACCTAGATAATTTGATGGACAACTACATTGTGCTACATGATCAGTAATTGAACAATCAGCACAAGTACCACAAGTGGAATTTATAACGCATGGATCTAAAAAATCAAAAATATTATATTTTAAATAAACATAGAAAATGAGAATTTTTTACTTTGGCACTTGTTATTGACGCATGCTTGGTCATTTCGACAAGATGAGTCACTTCTACAACCGATTTCGCATAGTCGATTTTTACAAATTTGATCGTTACTACAAAAGCTGTCAGAGTTACAAACAGTTTTGCAAATACCACGAACACACTTTTCGTCGACAAGACAATTACGATCGCTACAAAATAAAAATTTAAATAAACTCTTAAAAGTTGTTTAAATTAAAGTTTACTTTCTGCACATTCTTTGACATGTTCCTTCATAGCATGAATGCTTATCGAAACAATCTATATCTGAGCTACATGATTGTATCGGATAACGACAATATTCGAATGGATTTCCAATTAAAGGTTCTGGACAACTACACAATTTATTATAATTAAAAATTGTGCATTCAGCATTTGTACCACAAGCTGTTGGTGAATCACATAAATCCGTACAACTATTCGCAACACATTTCCTATTAGTTGGACATCCAGAATCACTACGGCAACCAACTATACAGACCAACCCTTCACAAATTTCATCATTACGACAATCATCATCGCTCCGACAAATTGGTTTACAAATACCATTATCACAACGTTCATTATTTAAACAACCTTTATCGTTAGAACATAAAGTCCGACATGATTTATCAATACAAACATTACCACGTATACAATCACGATTTTGTTGGCATGGTGGTGCTGGTGTACGAACACAACCAATTTTAGCTGTTGGATTTGGTATAAAATTCTTGCTACACGAACATGCAGCTCGATGATTTGAAACTGTACATAAAGCATTTGGACCGCATGGATTATCTTTACATGGATTATCGCATTTATTATTGCGACACGATTCACTATTACTGCAATCTTCATCACCATGACAACCAATTATACACATATTATTTAAACAGATATGTCCCAAGAAACAATCGTGATCGACACGACATGTTAAAATACAATTGCCTTTCAAGCATTTTTCATTGAAAGCACAATCATTATCGATGCGACATTGTGGATGGCATAGGTTGTTTTTACAAATATTACCATTGTCACAATCTTTATTTGAACTACAACCTTTTGGTAAACGAATACATTCAGTTTGAGCATTGCCGGTAAATCCGGATGGACAATTACATTGTTTCACATGATTGTTTACAAAACATTTAGCATTCATACCACAAGACGAATGTAATTGGCATGGATTCAAGCATTGACCTTCTAAACATTGTTCAGTTGATACGCATTCATTGTCGCTGACACAAGGAGCTAAAGACAAATTCAAATTAATTATAATTGACTTAAACAAAGACTCAAATCTATCGCAACTGAAGTGCAGAGTTGTTTTAGCGTTAGCGTCATCATCACACACTATAGTGGCACTTGTGCGAAAGAAGTCCGATAAATGGCTTGAAATATTGTGGTAGCGTGTGCGCAAAAAGTAGTCCCCAAGTATGAAACTACTTTTGCGCAAGCGCTTCCATAGTAAACGGTGGTGGCGCTTGCTCAGAAATAGCTCCGCAGTCCAATTGTGATATTCACTCTACTTACGTCTACACATATCGCCATAACAGTATGTATTAGCTGGACAATCTGATGTTGATCGACATGATACCGGCTTCGGCCGACATCCAATATTTAAATCATTTGGATTACCTTCATAACCATTACTACAACTACAATGTCCTTGATGATTGATCGGTATACATTCAGCATTGAGACCACAAACAGTATTTTGACAAACATCCCGACATTTATGTATACCATTAGTTTTGTCACATTTAGCAACATTTGTACAATCACGATCTGTTTCGCATTCATTCGGCGTATGACAACCATTACCATATGGATCACCAACTAAACCATGCGGACATTGACATTTGAATGAACCTTTCGAATTGTGACATAAAGCTTTTGGTCCACATGGTGTATCTTTACAAAAATCAATCAACTGACAACTACCATGAGGATTACCGGTATAGCCTGGTTGACAATAACAGACTTGTTGATGGTTTTCAGCTGAGCATAAAGCATTCCGACCACATGGATTCTTGATTAAACATGCAATTTTACACATATATCTATCGCATAATTTGTCATTCGAGCATTGTTCATTTGATTCACATTCAATTTGTTGACAACCTAATTTATCATCATTCGGATCACCTTTATAACCGGCTTTACAAATACATGTAGCTTGATGGTTTTTGGCTATACATTCAGCATTACGACCACATAAAATACCATCACAAACATCAATACAGTCATTTTGGCCCAAACTATTTGCTTGACATTTTTCGGCAATATCACAATCAGTATTCGAACGACATTTATATTCTTGAGTGCATATACTGTTTTGGCAAAATTGGAAATCCGGACATGAAGAGTTAGTTTTGCAAGTTGGTTGACATATGCCTTGGATACATAATTGGTCAGCAATACATTCTCTAGACGTTGTACAAATTGCTATAATTACAAAAATTATGGCATTAGTTACAATTTCACATAGTAAAAATTTTGCAAACTTACATGTACAAAGCCCGTTATAGCACTTTGATCCAGCTGGACATTGATTATCAGCAGCACAATATTGAACAGGTACACAACCTAAATGTGGATCTCCAGTTGTACCTGGTAAACATGAGCAAACTCCTATGTGATTGATTGGTAGACATACAGCTTTCTGTCCGCAAGCATTAGCCAAAGAGCATGGATTTGTGCAAGATGAATCAATGCATGTCTTATCTTGATTACAATCATTATTATCAACACATTCAATTGGTATACAATTATGTAGATTATCTTCTTTTGTTTTCGCTGGACAACGGCAAGTAGCTATATGTCCATTTGGAAAGCATTCAGCATTTTGACCACAAGTATTCGGTATTTCACATGGATTTTTGCATGTATTATCAATACATGCTGCTGATGGTGGACAATCACTGTCTGTAAAACAATCACCAGGTTTTCGACAACCAGTACCAATTGGGTCGCCTACTAAGCCTTCGCCACATGCACAATCGAAGCCTCCATCGTTATTCAAACAACTAAAATTATTTTTATTAGTATTATTGTCTTTTTATGAGGATTGGGAACAGGATAGCTTACATTGCTGATGGATGACAAGGTTGTGAGGTTTTGCATTCATCAATATCGATACATCTACCGTTACTAGATATGTAGCCCTCAAAACAGCTACAATGAGCTTGATGGTGCTCTACAATACAAGAACCTTTACCGCAATTGATGCTATTGCAAGGATCTGAAAAATTAATCGGAATGATTGCTTCTTTACTCTATGAATAACTATCAAAATACTTACTTTGACATTTATTGGTTTCGATATCGCATTGCCGATTATCCATACAATCAACGTTATTCAAACATTCAACCTTGAAACATCCAACTGTTGTATCTAAAGGATCACCTAAATGATTTGCCGGGCATAGACAAATCGGTTTATGTTTCGTAACATTGCAAATAGCATTAATACCACATTTGAGTTGTTCACAAGGATTCTGACATTTACCAAGCGTACAAATTAATGTATCTGAACAATCTGAGTCGCGTCGACATTGATTCGGTAATAAACAGCCAGGTTCAATATTTGGATCACCAATTGTACCATCCGGACATAAGCACTGATAAGAACCAGGTTGATTTTTACATAAAGCTGATGGATGGCATGGGTGATCTTCACATTCATTAATATCAATACAACCACGTGGTGTACCAATGAAACCTAAACTACATTTACATTGGTTCTTGATGCAGATTTGTGATGGTCGACAATCGGCATTAATGGAACAACCCGATTGACAAATACCATTTTTACAAACTTCACCTGGTAGACAATTGTTGTCATTGTAGCAAATTTTTATACAAATATTATCGGAGCAACGTTCACCAATAGCACAATTTTTATCATTTTGACATTGTACAGCACATTGACCATCCAAACATAAATTATTAATAGGGCAAGTAGTTTGGTCTTTACATGGACTTGATATTCGAATACATCCTTCATTTGGTGTTGGATTACCATCGAAATTTTCTGGACATGTACAGACGGTTTTGTGATTTTGACAAATACATTGAGCATTGGGCCCACAAGATGCTTCTAATTGACATGGATCTTGACATTTATTATTGATACAAGACTGATTTTGTGCACAATTCTTATTACTACGACAACCGATTAAGCATATTCCATCAATACAAGCTTCATTTGTACGACATTGACTATGACTACCGCAAGGAATCATGCACATTTTTTCTAAACAACGTTCACCGATTGAACAATCATCATTGTTACGGCAAACAGCTCGACATTGATTATTGAAACAAATATCACCATCACAATCAATATCTGCTTGGCAACTAGTTGTTGTTCTTATACAACCGTTTTGGATACCTTGTGGCGATGGTAAGAATTTATCTGGACATTTACAAAATGCCTCACGATTTTCTATGATACAAATTGAATTTGGTCCACAATTGATTTGATCACATGGATTTACACAGCGTGATTCTTGACATATGGATTGTGGTGGGCAATCTTGATTACCATTAGGACAATCACCTTCTGGATGACAACCGGTCGTATAAGGATCACCAATTTTATTCGAAGGACATTTACAAGTATGTCCGAAACCTGTCGATTCACAAATTGCTGTATTATGACATGGATTTGGATTGCAAATTTCTATCGAGACACATTCAACATCAGGTATAGGATTCGGTTTAGTTCCAGGTGGGCATTGGCATGTTGCTTTATGATTTTCAGCAATACAAACAGCATTTTTGCCACATGATTCTTCATCACAAACATTATCGCATGTATGAGTGAGACGATTGCATAATTGATTTAGTGGACAATCGATGTTGTAGACACAAGGTGCCTGTTGACAACCATTGGATGGATCTTTTGGATCAGCAAATTGTCCTGGAGGACATTGGCATTGTGCTACATGATTATTAACAACACATATTGTATTTGATGGACATCGCATTGATTCACAAGCCGATTTACAGATTGATTTCGTACAGATTTCATGCTCTAAACATTGTGCATTCAATGTACATTGATTTTGTGTTATTGGTTTACAACCATTACGATCTCGTGGATTACCTGTAAAACCAACTAAACATACACATTGACCTTTATGCGATTCAGCTACACAATCAGCATTATTTGGACATGTGAAGTGCGAACAAACTGGTATGCATTTCAAAATTCCTAAAGCATCCGGTTGACATGCTGATATACTTTGACAATCATCGTCTGTTTTACAATCAGACACTGATGGCTTTTCACAAGTCGAAGTGACCGGATTCCAAATATAATCTTCACGGCATGCACAATTTGGATGACCACGTATATCTAATTTACAAACTTCATTTAAACCACAAGCTACCGTTTCGCATGGACTAATACATTTTTGTCTACCATTAACATCAATAGCACAAATTGTACCTAAACTACAATCATGATCGTGTTCACATTCTTTTTTATTAACTCTTTCTTCCGGTTGACAGCCATAATTCAAATTACTTGGATTGCCTTTATAACCGGACGCACAAATACATGAGGACCGATGATTTTCAGCAACACATAAAGCATTAGGTCCACATTGGATTTTACTACAAGCATCCAAACATTTTCGGATACCTTTACTCAATTGAAAACAAATTTCCGAATCGTGACAATCTAAATCGCTACGACAACGGCCCTCAATTGTACAACCTTTAATTAAATCATTTGGATTTCCGATATGATTTGGTGGACAGACACATATTCCATCGGAACATGTAGCTTTAGGACCACAAATTATACTTTCACATAGATTTTTACATTTACCATGGTCACAAGTATAACCCATTGGGCATAATATTTGATTGTTGCAATTGCATGATTTAACATCTTTACAAATACCACCTTGAATTGATGAGCACATGACAAATGGATTACCACCATAGCCTTCTTTACAACGACAATCATAGCTACCTATGGTGTTTATACAAACTGCACTTTGACCACAGACATTATTCGTACATTCATTGATATCTTCACAACCGATAAATGGATTACCAGCAAATCCTGATAAGCAAATACATTGAATATCATTATAACCTTGCCGGCATTCAGCGTTTTTGCCACATGCTGTTGAATCGCATGCTTTACGTTCAACTTTTTCACAAATTTCGTAAGGATTACCAATTGTTCCAGTATCACAAATACATTTATTTATATCAAAACCATATTCACAATGGGCATTTTTACCACAACTAGGATAACAACTTGCTGGGAAGATTGCTGTAAAATCATAATCATTATTAATAAAATATCATAATTATGGTATTGTAAAATGCTTACGTGGCATACAAAGTAGATCTGGATTACCAATAAAAGCGGTATTACAAACGCATTTGTTTTTATTTGTATCGCAATGCGCTCCAATACCACAAACAATACTTTCACAACGTTCTTTACAACGACCACCAATACAGATATATGGATCATCACATGGATTTTTAGCTGAACAAATATCAACTGTACATTTACCACCAGGGAATGGATTACCCATTGAACCATCTAAACATTTACATGTTGGTCCGGAATCTGAAGGTACACATTGTGCACCTGGAGCACAAATCACTCCCTCACAAACTAAAAAATTCAATAATTTATTCTAAATAAAGGAAATCTTTCCCTAATTTTCATAAATCTTACTCGAAATACATTCCCCTTGATCGTTTTCGATGAAACCAATTTGACATCGACACCATGCAGCATGATTGTCGGGCTCACAATAAGCATTTGGACCACATAATAAACTACCACAAGGACTTATACAAGTACCTTCCATACATACTAATGTAGAAGCACAATCCTCATTATTTTGACATTCTGATTTCACACCAGGTACTTCAAGTATACAGCCACTTTTGTAAGGATCGCCGCTCATTCCTTTGGGACAAATACATTTATATCCACCTTTTTGATTGATACATTGTGCTCCATAAGCGCATGGTGCATTTTTACATTCATCTATATCGATACATCCAGTTAAAGGATCACCTTTATAGCCAGTTTCACATAAGCATTTTGGTGGGTCAGATGGTGTACATTTAGCATTGATACCACATGGGAAACGTTCACATGGACTTTTACATTTATTGTTATCTTGAATATCAACGAAAAATGGTGGTGGACAAACACATTCACCTGGTTGTATACAACGTTCATTTGGTGAACATTCGTTATCGTTTAAGCATAATTTTTGAGCTGGTGAGCATAATCCGTTATAAGCATCACCACTATAACCACGTGGACAATGACATTCGTATGAACCAATGGAATTAACACATTCAGCACCATAACCGCATGGTTGACGGGTATCTTTACATTCATTGATATCTTGACAGGAACCATTTGGTGTGGTACTGTAGCCTTTTGGACAAGCACAATAACTAACACCGCCTGTTATAGTGATACATTCAGCTCCATTTGGACATGAATTATCAGGACCACAACTAGCTAATACACAATTGCCATCGACTAATTTATAAGGCGGTTGGCAACGACAATTCGGAGTATTGCATTCTGGAAATTAATTTTTTATTATTTGTTATTTCTCTAACATAATTTTTTTAATTACCGAGACATTCCAAAAATGGGTTCCCATTGAAACCTGGTGTACATTGACAGTCGTAACTTCCTGGTAAATTTTTACAAATTGCATTAATACCACACGCGGGCTTTTCACGTATCTCCGTACATTCATCTATATCACGACATTTGCCTGTTAAACGATCACGTATATAGCCTTGAACACAGATACAAACACTTTCACTAGCAAAATCATCAACGATACATTGTTCACCAATTGGACATGGTTTTGTTTCAGAACAACTAAATGGTGATTCAGTTTTTAAACAACCCGTACGATATGGATCACCGGATGTACCGCCAGGACATTGACATGAAAAACTGCCTGGTTCATTTTTACAAATAGCACCATTCCGACATGGATCACCAGCACATTCATCAATATCGATACAACCCGAATGGGTGCCAGTGTAACCTTCGCGACATATACATTTAGCTTCTTGATTGATCAACATACATTGTTCATTAGGATTACAAACAGTAGTTTCGCATGGATCTAAATTGAAACAATTTTTTTTGTAAAATTTAGAAAAATTACAGAAATTGTGAGACTTACGTCTACAGTCATTTCCGACATTCGGTTCAGGACAAAGACATCGTTTCTTCGAATCACAAATCGCATTTCCTGGACAATCCGATTCAGTATTACAAGTAACGATTTCATTACAACGAGTCTTCGGATCAGGATCAGGTAGTGTACCTTCCGGACATTGACATGAATATGAGCCTTTGGTGTTATTGCAAATTGCACCTAAACCACATATATTCGGTTGATTACATTCGTTAATATCTTGACATTGATTTGTTGGATTTCCTGTGAATCCAATAGGGCATTGACATGTAAATGTTCCCGGGAAATTTGTACAAATTGCATTTGTACCACAACGACCACTTGGACCATTAATTTTATCACATTCATTTATATCTATACAACCGGCTGCTATATCACTTGGATTGAATGTCCAACCATCTTCACAGATACAATAAGCTTCTTTTCCATCGGGTTTACAAAATGCATGATCACCACATTTAACATCATCACATGGTGCCTTACAAGCGACCATTGGTGGTGCACCAACAAAACCATTTTCACAATCACAGTGATAACTACCGATTATATTTGTACAGATCGAATTTGGACCACACGGCTGTATCTGACATTCATCAATATCGATACAATTGGCAGCTTGAGGTAGGAAGCCCTTTTGACAAAAACATTGATTGTCGATACATTCAGCATTGTTTGTACAATCGAAATTTGTATGACACAAAATATTAACATCAATCTGGAAAAATTAATTACGTTAAATAAGGATTGATTCTAATTTGGGTGGGTTTACTTGTTCGCAGGCGATTTTCGGCGAAGGCCGTCCTTGGTATCCTTGCGGACAGATACAATTGTAGCCGGGTATGGCGTTTTCACACTTAGCATGTGCTCCACATGGTTTTTCCAATACTTGACATTCATCAATATCGGTACATCCTTTATAAGGGTCACCGGTATAATCTTCTTTACAAGTACATGTAAAACTACCGATTGTATCTTTACAGATGGCATTTTCTCCACATGGATTTGTTTCACATTCGTTTATATCTATGGAAATTTGATAACATATTGCGATTTTTTTGTTTTGTTTTTTTTTGTTGTAAAATGAGTTTTACAAGAATTTACCTACAGAATATAAATATATAGACTGAAAGAAACAGAACAAGTAAAGATAAAAATGTACAATTAAATAATTAAAAAAAAAAACAAATAAAAATAAATACAAACATTTCTGAAGAAGATCTGAAAAGTTGGTAAGATTAAAAAATTGAAATTTGTACAAAAACATTTGTATACAGTACAAGTTAGATAACTAGATTTTGTTATATGAAATTATAATAAATAATAAAATTATTAAAACTAAATAAACTAGAATTAAATAAAAATTATAATAATAAAATAAAATACGAGCGGAGTATAGTAAATTTAAAACTAAAAACAAAATAAAACTGGAAAACAAGATTAAAACTTTCATAAAATTTCATTCCAGTTAACTGAGAGGACAAGCGACTGAAGGCGAAGGTGAGATGAAACAATAAAAGAAATAATAATAATAATGATAAATTATTACGCGACTAACTTTCACAATAAAGCTGTCCCTGGCCTGTGAAACCTTGCGGGCATATGCATTTATATGATCCTGGTACATTAATACATTTAGCATTTATTCCACAAGCTCCTGAACGACCACATTCATTGATATCGATACAATCCTGATCACCTTTACCTGTATATCCTTCAGGACATGAACAGGTATAGCTGCCGTTAGTGTTGATGCACTGTGCTGATGCAGCACAAGGACTCGACTTGCACTCGTTAATATCTATGTATATGTGTGAATATAGTTGTTAGAAATTGT
>JAZBGX010000019.1:6588-20828 GCA_037414775.1 Zonitis immaculata
GGAATAGTCTTTTATAGAAGTCGTTTCTTAACTTTTACTTCATCTTGTGCCACATATTTTTAATGGGATTAAAATCTGGACTGCTCGCTGTTCAAGTCATATCTTGAAGCATTATCCTATTGAAAAGTATCATTTCCAGTAGGACATATCGTTGGGCGATTATGGCTTCTTCAACGAACTGGAAATTACCTGAGTCCATTGCAGACATACAACCCCAAAACAATTATGTACATATAGTCTCTATGGAATGCTCCGTGTTTTTTTTTTTCGTATAATCCTTTTACGATTATCATCTACGCATGCATTAAACTTTGATTCGTCCAAAAATATAACTTTTGACCAATCTTCTATATGGTCCATGAGCGTGCTGATTCTTTTGCTGCGATTTTCGATTAGAAGAGATATAATACGAAGTAAACTCGCTTTATTGTGATTTGAGTATCCACTCTCTGCAACATTTAGTTGTTGCATATCATAGTAGTTGTGGGATCAACTTTTTGCTTTTCGAATTTCCAAACTACGGAGATCTCGAGTGGATTATTGAGGAAATGAAAAACCAACTTTGAAATAAAATTGTTGAATTTCACAATTTTCATATAAGTTTCCAGAAATTTCAATATAAAGCATGCGTCCGAACATTCATAGTGATTAGGGCTAGTAATAATACTGATATTAAATGAAGTTCTTTTGTCGATATAACTCAATTCTAGTTGAATTAAATTGATTACATTTGCATAGAAAATTATGATGGACCTAAACTAAATAAGAATAGCAATGTGAACACTCCTTAAAACGAAAATTCAAAAACAAAATGTATATATAATAAAATTATACTCTTATTAATCAATTCAAGTAAAGTGGTTGAAATGACTGCGACTCATGCATGTTATTATTTTTATAACATTGTGCAAGTTATGAATATTCAAAACAAAAATTTCCCTTTATCAAGATTTATATAACAAAAAAAAAAAAAGAAAGAATTACATACATACAATATTTGTTTCGGATAAGTCTTTGCATTTTAGGTATTTTAAAGGCTATATATACCTACGTATATACAACAATATATCGCAACCATCGATTAGATGTATATTTAAATATTATATTTTAATACATTTTAACGACCTGTATATATACGGATAAAAGAATGATAACAATCGGAATGACCGGCTTTAAAATCAACTTGCCAACCACACAATATATGTATGTATTATATGTATATATATACATATAGTATATAATAGTTTCAATTGCGTGTTGTTGTCTAGACTTTGGGAAATTTATTCAAATTAAGAACATTTAAAAGTGTCGAAGCGGAAAAGAGCGAGAGCCTTATAGCAAATTTTTTTTCTCTTAATTATTCCAAAATTATGATTCATTATAATAAATTCATAAAAATAATTGCAAAAAACCTATTTCTTCATTTGTAGAATAAACTGTAGATTTTTGCTATATCTATATAATGTAATATTATATTGCAGACAATTTGTATTCGACGAAAATTGTTGCAATAAGCCCACAACACATCCGCAAGTCCAACTTTATATATTTATATACGTGATATGTGCCGTGCCGCTGCCTCAAGACGAAAGATAGGAAATGGAAAATAAAAATAAATAGTTCTTGAAAGTGCTATATATGAGCGATGATATAACCAGACAAACGGATAGATTAAATTGAATAAATCATAGAAAGAGTACAATTTTTTAAGATTGGCCCAAAACATCAATTTTTCACTATTGCATTTGTTGCAATAACACCAATAATAATAATAATACCTAATAATAATGAAAAAGAATTTATGCAACGACACCGTGACGCAGCTGTTTGAAAATCGCGATCGCACACGGAATAATTCCAAACTATCCCTGTTTGTTCAGACTATACAGAATGGTCCACCAGACGATCGAAAGTGTGATATTTAAAGAATATTTTGTCGCTACCTGTATATATGACATAATATTTTTTCATTATAAATAATTGACTGTAAAATTTTAGATTCTTTTCTATATTTTGTAAAATTACAATTTTATTATTTAATAAATAGTCTTAGAATACAAAATGAATTTATACGATTCGAAAATATTAATTAATACCTGGATAACACGCTCTTTTTTGCTTCAGGTTATTGTAAGCTTCTCTCTTTTCTATTGAATGTCAAGTAAAATCGTGTAAAAACTAAAAATGTGTGCAGCTTTAGGCATTAAAACATTTCAAAAGGAAATTATATACGTATATTTAATCAAAGCAATCTAGAAAATTAATTGAGGTTTTGTAATAGGTAAAAGCATTAATTAAAGAAGCTCTCTATTTGTATTATTCCCAATTTATTTAATTATTATAAAATTTCCCAAGAAACGATATTTTATAAATATTTGAATTTCTATATAGGCTGTTGTTATAAGTGAAATAGATGGAGACTGTCCCATTCCCTATCCAATAACGACAACAACAATAACAACAACGGCGACTAATTTGTGTAGGTGGCGAATTTTGTGGTGTAGATGATTGGTGTTGATGTTATAAGTCTCCGGTGCGTTGCCTCCATATCCCGGGAGATGCATTCGACCGGCATGGTCCCATCATTTGCATTGGGGTCCGCATCGTCTCAAGGCCAAATATGCACATAGGCGATGGGGGCATTAACTTTGATTCCCTGTGGGGAGATATGCGGTGATATGCAGGTGAATTGTGTGCATTCGGTTGCTGCACACACTACTACTATAGACTAACAAAACAACATAACACAACAACCACAACAACAACACCAGACAAGTTCGGTTACTGGCCGATGGACGATACACAAAAAATAAGTAAATAAATAAACAAATAAATAAAATATTACAACCAATATCGTAGCAAGGCTACTTCTTCTTCTTCTACTTGTTGTTGTTGTTTAACAATAAACAAGTCTCTAAAATACAGATTATTGTATATATTCCTTGTAATCTGAAATGGATGGGAAATCTATATCTACGTTTTTAATCAAGAATTAATTATAATTGATTCGATTGATATAGCTATCTATAGCAGGGCTTCTTAAACTTTTGTCATTCACAACCCCATTTATGATTGCGAGTTTCTTGACGACCCCATACAAATATATGTATTATGGTATAGATTATATATAAATATTTGACATTAAAATCTCTCGCGACCGCAGAATTTTGCTACGCGACCCCAGATGGGGTCGCGACCCATAGTTTAAGAAGCCCTGATCTATAGGATACGTATATATAGCCCAGTTTAAATTGATTCAAGGGTAAAATGTGTGAATTGTCAGGACTGATTTATTGTTGTATTAGCAGTCGATGAACTGACGATATTCCCGAAACATTGAATACCAACCGGATTTATGTTTAATACAGGCGCGTCAGCTGGAACGCGCGTAAACACTTGATATTTTTTTCATTGTAAAACCGCCCACATCCAATCATAGTAATAATAATAAAATACGTACAGACTATGGACAAAGTATATAATTTCGAAATTTCTTAATTATAAACAAGGACGTCTGAAATTCACAACTTTCAAAAAATATCGTATAGGTACTGTTGGTGAATTGAAAACAGTTTCGATTAGAGTTTTGGTGAAAATTAGAAATTTATTAGTCCAATTTTGCGTTTTTTATCCAATACCCTATAGATATAGATCCCAATTTCAATCAACTAATTTTCCACAGTTAACTTCAACAACCATTTATGCCCTTAAAATATGCATATAGTTATGTATAATTGAGTATATGTTCCATGCAGTGAGGGATCCAGTTTAAAATCTGACAGGCCTTTATAGAATTTGAAGCCTCAAAAATTTTTGAATCACCAAGTCTCAGAATTGAAGAAAATATTTTTTTATCCGCTATTCATTCTCGAATTATTAATATGCTAAACAAACATTTTTCAACCAACTATAATTGTCGTTTATCTATTCTCAAAGTAAAACTATATAATATCCATTGGGTAATTCTATTGTGGCCATTCTTGATGCCATATCAAAGTTTTTAAATAAATAATACAGTTGGTGCAGGCGAACTATCGATCGATTTTGTCGACGCAGATAATTGTTTGAAATCACGAAGACTATAATTATTTGTTTTCGTTATATTCTTATAATCCTCTATATATTCTAGTATAACGGTGTAATGACATGTTTTTCAACACCCATTCAAAAGACGACGAAGAAGAAAGAAATCGAATATAATTTTTTTTCTTTGTAAAATTTTTTAGTATTATAATTGCAAATTTTAATGTCTTCGACCTCTCTCTTTCTAGATTCCCCCACATTTATAGAGCCACACAATTTTTCACTTAATTCTATTCATTATCAGATCGCTAACAATGTGCCAACAACGTATATTGTCGAGAAAACTGCAATTCAACAACCAGTTTCACTATATATAACCAACAACCGTCTCCTCTTCATCTCCTCCACCAACTTTCGATATTATCACAATATATATACTCCTTTGTAATCCAGTGGCAAAGGCAAAATTATGTATAGATTGAAAGCGTGTATTATAGTAAATATTTTTTCTAAATAAGTTCAATAATATAACAATTCAATTTCAATATAATTTGCAATAATAAATTGCGTTCGATTATATGGCAGACGGGGCCCCGCCTTCTATCGATTGAAAAATTGATCTGATGCTTAATAGCGACCGCCGTCGTTGAGGAAATGGCACATGTGCATTTGTTCATTTCGTTTTTTTTTTCTCTCAAGATATTTCTCTATGGTTAGTCGAACTAAAAGCAACCAATGTGCCATCATTGATCATTTCTAATGGATTTCGGTGATGTTTGTTAGTTGGGTTTTTTCTTATCAATCGAATAACAACAACAAAAATCACCGATTTATCCAATTTTTCAATCAATCAACAATCATGCCTATAATGTATTTTTGTTTCAATATATTTATTTAAATTTATATAGCAAATCGAGAGTAGGTTTTCGAAAAAAATCATTTGCATAGTGAGAGTTACAGTGCGGAACACTATATAGTTCAGTACTAGTTGCTATATATTTTTATTGTTTTTTGGTCTATTTAATTTAACAACGCTATAAATACGAGAAATATTGCACTTTGATTTGAACATCCTGATAATAACATGCTGATGCATAATTATATAATTAACGGTTTAGATATTTGAACTACAAGCGAATTGTTGGAGAAATTATGTATTTTTAAATTGATAATAAAACACTAACAATAAAAAAAAACAAAAAACAAAATTGCGTCTAATTAATAAAACATAGTCCAATAAAACTTGGACTATTTTATCTTACTTAGCATGCAAAATCGGTTTTTATCATTTTATTTCTATTTTGTTTTTGTTTTCTTTATTGTTCATAGGAATGGATAGTGAATGATTTCAACCGGAAAAGCTGCAAGAAAAACCACAAGAACTCAACCATCAATCAAATTGAATCTAGTGGAATCGAGTCACTTGGTCATGCCAACAATAAAACAATAGGCACACAACCGCTATTAAACTTTTTATTCATTGAATAATGAAGAGCGTATAATCCGTAAAAATCGATATAATCTTTTGCTGAAACTGATAATTATTGATTAGTATTATTATTATTACACAATTGTTGTTACAGCTGTGTAATTTTTTTCCACTTGTGTTGTTGTCAAACATGTGTGTTATTCAATGCTGCAACAACAACACCAACAACAATCTCATGACGAATGTCTATTTTAAAAACACCCCGTTTATCAACACGAAAAATCAAAGTCTCTCTTCTCTTTTCGAATTCCCGAAAAACATATCGTCAATCAAAATGTCAAGTGAGCTTTTTGGCATGTCAGACAACCGAAATTTTCGGTAGTCGTGTTGAAAATGAACTTGAAGACAATAATCATCCAATAGTTGAAAGAATACAAAAACAAAACAAAACACCAAATAAATATAAAGATTGTAACGTAGATTTGGAGGAGACGACACTCCTGGTTGTTATATTAATGTTGATTGGAGGTGTTCCATTGTTTTGTGGCATCTAATAGTTAACGCTATAAGCTAATGACTAATAAAATAAAAAATATACTTTATCAGATTTTGTTCAAACGCAACAGTGAATTTCATTTATTTTTATGGGCCGTTTACATTATTTTATTTTATTTTATTTTACAGTCATTTAGTTTATTATTTTCAACACTATTATAGAATTTTCCGTTTTAAAGTTTCTATTTTTTTTCTAAATTCTATTGTTTTAGAATAATTGATTCACAATTTGGTCCATTGGGATTGGTTAAATGTATCAATAACACTATACAACTGTTAATACATAAATTGATTCGTATCGCCTCCCAGTCATAAATCTAAATGCTAATACGACTGTGTGGGCAAAGACATACGACTTATTAAGCAGAATAATTCTTGTTGTTATTTCTTTTCGGGATCGAATTTTGCATATACATACATACAGCCTTATTTATGTAACTCTATACACCCGTAATATATACATTTCGTATTCTTTATTTATTTATTTGGAAATTATCTCAATTAAATATTTATTAATTCTTACAATTCAGCCGTTCATTACATGGTATAACAGACGTTTTAAAACAACACCATAATACTCGATGTCAAATTGATAAAGATCTATATAGTTTTCAAAACTTCCACAAACACGACAGTTAATTGCACGAATTAAAACTTATTAAATGATTTAATGTTCAACATGGAAATTTTGTTGGTCTTATTGCAAACATCTATAATTATTTGCCAATTTTCTAGATGGAAAAATTAACTATCCATATATTTTTTTCGTGTCTGTTTATTTACGGAAAATTAGCAATGAAGTTCAATGCCCTGAATAACAATCAGGTTCATCGTCAATGTTGTTGTTTTATTTTCTATGTTATTTAGAGATAGATTTTCCATGGGTTTTCCGTTCGACCGGGCGCGCTCAAGGTGATCATCGATCAGGTGATCAGGTCTCGTTTACAGTCAATCGATCGTGTTCCGCACTGTCGCTTTTTTTTACCATTTGGCATAATATTGTTTTAATAACCATTACTCACGTTTCGAATTAATTGATAATTTACGTGGAAAAAGCAATTTAGTTTCCAATATTATCAAGATGTAATTCATATAATATACATAAGGACGTGTTCGATTCTATATATTTGTTGATAAGAAACTACCATACACATATTAGAACTCGTTATAAATAATAGAGAATCAGTTCAGGCAATACAATTCCTAATTTGATGTTACTCTCCGGTCATATAATTTCCATTCAAACGATTATAAACAACATAAGAGAGAAAAAAAATAATTACAGGTCGAGGTGCCTTGTTCAAATTAAACAATCAGCGGAAATATCGCTGAAACTAAACGGTACACGACAACATCACGGGCAACAAAAAACAAAAAACACTACCCAAAAAAAATATGCCTCACCTGCGTATATACGAGCTACACGTTTATTATGACTGCAGCCATTATTTTTGGAATATTATGTTACACGACAGGGGGAGGATACGAAAGAATTGAAAAAGATATAGAAAGAGCGAAAGAGTCTGGGGATAACATGTGGGCATGCATACATCTCCAATTTAATTATGTATTATTATTTTGCTTCTACTATATGAATCTATAATGAAACTATGACCATATTAAAAATTTTATGATTCGCTGATCTACAAATAACTCAATTTATTTATTGATAAATTTATTCTTTTGATTCTAGAAAACAGATTCGAGTAATTAAAGCATGTTTCGTATGTGTGAAAATCAAACGATGCGAATAATAATCCTTATATAGTCGGATTACATGGTTTTATAAGAATAAAATTTGTGATGTTCAATTAAACAGACACAAAACGATTTTTCAGGGTTATAATAATGTTATATTTATATGTATAAATTCATACATAAATAACTATGTATATATATATATATATATATAGACAAAAAGGCATTGTACTGATGATAAATAAACGGTTGAATGAGCGGAAAATCTCAAAGAACAATCCAAGAGATGGATGCCTCATCTATACGTATGGAAAAACAAAAAATACGACTCCCACGATTATTTTTCTTTTATTATGATTGTTATTTTATTTTTGAGAATATATATACAAATTAACGAAAACGGAACCATTCAACTGGTAATTGTTTATATCGATAGAAAATTAAACAAACCGGATTTTCCATTGATTAAATTCTAAATATTTGAATATATAAGTATAGGGAATGTTTTTATATTTACAATAAATTCCCTTTTAGACGAATTTTTCCCTGGAACAGTTAGAGAAATTGCCAAAACATCCTGAAACAATAGTTTATATATTGTATAGAATCGATGTAATAATTTTAGATGAAATAATAAATTTTATTGGTTCCTATTTCATGTTATAATATTATATCAGATATATTTTATAGTTTTTCTTTCGATATATCTATGTATGTATGTATGTATAAAAGATACAGTTTTTTGATCCTCCAACATCTAGAAAAGGAACACAACATATGGTTGGATATATGTTTTAAATGGGGATAAAAACTTTTCCTATACGTATAAAGCTTACATGTCCGGTAACTTTGAATTTTTATCTTCTCTTTTGTAAAACAGAAGGCACGTCAGTTATTTTGTAATATATCGATCAAAAAGTTGCTCTTTTATATGAGTATATGTGTATTTTGTGTGTGTGTGTGTGTGTGTGTGTGTTGTAGAATTGCGAAAAATTGTAATTTCCTGAATTCCTCGGTTTTTGCCATCTTTTCTGCTATTGCTCTGTTGATGATAGTGATGATGATGATGATGATGATGATGAAACGGTCGTATAACAGAAGTTTGTTATAGATCATTATCAGTAAAACGAGTGTAGATAGCTGCAATGCTAACTAAACCGTAAACAACCGCCAAACTCAACGTAATCGCTTATACATTAAACATGGAATGATACAAGGATTATTTGCATAAGATGTAGGCAAGATTCCGTAGAAATAGCAAGCGGTCTAGACGGCTCGACGCCCTCCGGCTTTGTTTAAATCAAACCAAATTAAATTCAAAGCAACAACCAAAAAACAATTATTATCATAATATAAGAAGAAAAAAAAAATTGCAATTTTAAATTATCATATAAAATTGTTTTTTAACAATATATTATGAGAGCTTCCTCGTTTTAAAATTCGCAAAAGCGTGTAAATTAATGATTAGTTTGCGTGCAACAAATATATTAAATCATAAAAACTTAAATTGAAAACCTAATGGTATAAAACTCTACCTATACCTATATGTATAGCGCTTCTTTCACTTCTACTATACTACATACTTTTCGTCTTGTTTTCAATCGCTCCCCGTCTTCTATTTCAAGAGCTTCATTGAAACTTGAATTATTGACACGGAAATCGACTAATTCACTTGATTCCTGAACTCAAGTCCATTTCAACTTCCGGAATTCTTGAAGATTATTAGTACAACTTTCCGTATAAATTCAACAAATTTCGAGTTCCTCCAACGATAATTGTAATTGATTTTCAAATATATAAGAAAAAGTTTTCTTATATAATATTATTTTGTTGTTGTTGTTGTAAATGTTGTTTCCATTAAATTTCTGTTTAGTAAGAAAATTAATTATAGGTTTCTGCAATGTTTATTAATTTATCAATATAAGAGATCAAAAACAATATCATTTTAAGGTCAAAGTAATCTGGTAAAAGCTAAATGAGATATATAGAAATATTAAAGCAAGGTGAACATGCGATCCTGTAATTAATCTGATACGAAGTATAATGTGCACTTCAGACGTTGGAAATTTTACAATTCCGTCATTAATAACGGACTATAGCTTATCTACTTAGTATTTTTTCTTTCTTTACTAAAAATCGTCCTACACCTTTAACAAATAAAATTCTATTCCAGTATTATTGCCATAATTAAATTGAATTTATAGAATATTAATAAATCAAGCAATTTGTTAAAAGATTTAGATTCAATTAAATTGATTTAATAAAACACTCCATTTTTCTCAAACGATATAATTACCATAAATTGTTGTTTTCGTTGTAAATTTACAACGGTTTCAAGTCATTAACTATAAGGAGTTAGAAAGGCAATTTGAGAGTTGAGTGGATCCTGCGTAAAAATTATATATTATATGGAATGAGTCATGACTGAAAGGCGATAGACTGCACCTACAACAACTGCACTTCTACTAAATATAATAAATATATAATACATATATAATTTTTGTTGTGTTCTTGTTTTTTGTATGTTTTGAAAAATCTAATTAAAAAAAAAAATAAAAACAAATCACCAATTATCTCTGTCGTGTTCTATTCAAATATAATCAACAAAGATGGAAATTGTTGAAGAATGTGTGCCAGTAGTTAATCGTTAGCTTTTACATACAATATCTCTCTAATAGGACAACGGCTCTATTCAAACTTTGTCGTTAATATATTTGTTTTTCGATATCTAACTAATCTTACTACTGTTATATCTGGTTTCTCGTTAATCATACGTTTTTTTTTTGTTCTCCTTTATTATTTTTTTCTCTCGTATATAGTTACAAAGTTGTAATAAATGCGACGAGTATTTAAAATAATAATAATATTAATAATAATTTCGTAACTTTTTTTAGACAAAAAAAAATATGAATTATTCCATCGTTATAATCGTTTTGATTGATGTTTATTGTTTTGTTGTTTATTTTAGCTTAAGGTTATATAATTTTTTTTCTATAACCAAATGCAATCCAATGTTATTATGTCTTCAACACCCACATATTTGAATTGGACCAGATAATAATATGCAGTTATAATATCGACTATTATATAGATTTAATAGAGGCATTCAAATTTCTTATATATATACACATATATAGCGCTATACAAAAAATAATAATAATAGTAATAATAATAATAATAAAAAAATTGTAAAAATTCCATTTCCACACTCGACTGATCTGTATTTGAGATTTTCCTTTTGAAGATTTTCCATTGCTACTAAACATGCTGTCAGTTTCTCGAAAACAGATTACGTTTAGAATTGAATGCGAGATAAATTGGGGTCCATTTGTAACAATCTCTTTCTGTATATTTCTTTCTCTTTTTTTCTATTTCTATTTTTTTTTTCTTGAGCGACGATTCAATAGCTCTATATACACGTTCTATATACTTGTTTATTATCGGCTTATTGGCTCGTTTTGAATAAGCCTCTATATATATATATTATAGAAAGTGTAAAGTCATTTTTCTCGTAACGAACTATATAATAGTCCATATTTCCAAACAGCACACCCATGGCCATATCACCATCTCTAATTCATTATTATTATTATTGTTATTTAAATTTTTCAAGATTTGATTTTCAAGACGAATCGTTCAAATTGCCATTCATAATAAATATAGTATACGAACATTTGAACGGCAATAATCGTTCTCTATAAGATCGATTTGTTAGAATTCCCCCCTTTTATCCTATGACATTGATGATTCGATTGATGTTGATGGATTGACAGAAAATGTTATTATAGTATAGGTCTTATGAAATATTACTATTTTATTCGAGTCCTACATGTGGATGGGCAATCCTTCGAATATCATAACTATGACAGGTTTTCGCTTAATAGAGAAAAATGATAGACGATGATTAATTTGTTCATAAATTCAAATGACAAACAATACTACCAGAATTAAGTCTACAATAGATATTTTAATATTGATATGGTTAACCGAAAAAATTTGAGTTTATCGAAGAAAAAAAAGAAAAATCCATGAATCACTCGGATTACGGACCATTTACAACGGATTGTATCGTCCACTATATTTATAATAATGAATAATGATATATTTAAATGAAGATGAACTCTCGGTCTATATGTATACATATATGCGTGTGGGTTGTCGGGAAAACTCGTCGAGCTCTTCTTCCTAAAAGATTTATAAGGATGTATATAAGAGCACAATGTTGTCTTGTAAGGAGCCGCTGGCAAGTACACAATTCTCAGCTACTGCTTTTTGAACTCATTATATTAAATTTATCTCCGTTCACGTGGCAACTTGACTGGAATATTAAAAAGTCAAATCAATGGAAATTCTATTACAGATCAATATTGACTGAAAAATTGCAAAGTTTATCCCTTATAAGTATATGGTATTTATTTAATAATAATAATAATAATATCAAAGAAATTTAATAAAATTTGCATATAATAACCAATAAATAACTAATTCTCTTGTTATTGTTGTTGTTCGTTCATGAAATATATAATAAGATTGTGACAGATTTACGATAAACCAATCATAGTGGATTTGAAGTTTTGCTTATTAACGTGGTTTCCCTCTGTAAATCTTCAATATTGTTGTTGTTGTTGCTGTTATTATTGCTCGTTAATGACGATCCATAGAATATGAGTTCGTTAACGCGGAACGATCCATAATCAAAAATAAATAAAAAGAAAAACTGGTTCTCCGCATTTGAAAAGACGGTCACGATAAATTCATTAGAGCAATATTAAATTTCGTATTGAAATTGAAATGTAGAGGTTATTTAATTGGTTGATTATTATTAACGTTATACAATAGGAGGGGTGATCCAAAAGTAGTGATCATCAATATCGATTAATCAGATGAAATATAATGTATTTGTCAACGTAGCCTATTAAACAAATTGATAGACTTGATCCATCTAAAGCATGAATTCCTTTTACGAAAAAATCTTCATTTTACCTCTCAGTCGAACATCATTTCGATACTGTCTCAAAATTTTTTACCCTTGAGTTGTTGCTTAAGGTGAGCAGAGAGAAGTCGCTGGGAGCTATGATTGGAGAAAAGGATAAGTGTTAAAGTAACTCGAAACAGCACTTTAGCCCATAATTTGGCTCGCCTTATTTTACATGAATAGCTTGCCGAAATGTTCTTATTTGATTAGAGTAGTAAGATTCTGTAATCTAGTCTCCTATTTCCAGGTAATCCACTACAACTTGTATTACCAAAAAAACGAACGCCATAGCCAGTTGTGACTTTGAATTTCATCGATGTAGGTGACGACGATCGTTTCCCAGTGATGGTGTTTTATCTCAGGATCGAATATATGGATCCAGGTCTCGAATCGAGTTAAAAATCTGTGTAGATCAGTCTTGTAATATTCAATAATTGTTATTGTTCAAATGAGAAATGTTATTTTGAGTTGTTGCAATATTTTCAAGTGAAACTCAATGTATTTCTATAAGTTGTTTTTCGATGGACAAAAGATGAAGCTTTGGAGTTCTGACCGATTGAACGATCTACAGTCCACAATTTATTTAATACCCAAAAAGATTTATTATCCCAGTATTGAATGGATGACAATTTTTATTTAGTATCTATTTTGAGTGCAATATTTGATGATTCGCTTATAAAAAAAAAAAAAAAAAAATTGAAGGATGGACAAAGAGATATGGGTCTATACTTCTATACGACGGTCCACCATAGATATATTGATAATTGGTTTTTTGCATAGAGATCAAAAAAATTAATGGTTATGGGGCTGACTCACAATATATTTGATGCCCAAAACAATTTATTATCACCGATATTGCATGCTTTATTGTGAGCTACAATACTTACAGTATTCTTATTTTGTATGTGTAAACTGCAATAATATTGATTGCACTCAATAACTTTTTATGATTTCTTCAATTTTTCACCTACCGAAAAATCGATCTAATAAGCTATATAACGACACCGGTATCTCGATGTTCATAATTTTTTTCCTAATTGATACTTCTCGATATATAGTGTATAAGATTGGAAGCGTGATTCCTAATAGCTCTTGAATTACTTACAGAAGAAAAAAAAAATCATTCCAGATAATGCGATTCAACTAATTGCCGATCAATCCGCACGTTATATTCCCAACAGACATTTTCTTGATCGTTATTTATTTTTTTTTTTTTGAAAAATATATTCATGTGAAATGAGTCTATGAAAATTTGTGTATATGTATTATTGTTTAGATTTTTTCCCATTAATTTTCCAAAGTAATCCTTATGGACATGGAAATGAGAATTACACGCTTGTAATTGAACCAACAATCCCAACTTGAATTAAATCCACAGAGAAAGCTCAATTGATAAGTGTTATTCTGTTCTAACTATATATATAGTATTAAGAAATTCGGTCAATAAATTTCAATTTCTTGTTTTATTTGGAGGACTTCCAGTAGTTTGAATTGATGTGAAAAAAAAGAGCGAACACTGTCTAAAAAAATAGATGAATATCTATTGAATAGGGGGTGTAT
>JAZBGX010000019.1:22182-37800 GCA_037414775.1 Zonitis immaculata
ATAGTGTTATAAAATAAAATGAAATAGAATAAAATAGAAATATAGCAAAGAGATAAGACGGAAAATCGGGCAATATAACTATACATATATCGCGTTTTTCTCTATTTTTTCTAATAAACAACACGCTAATAGTGCTTCATTGTTTCTGCAACAGCGGAACATGTTTATGGTGGAGTGTTTTGCATTTAAATCAGAAATCCAATCTGATTATGTTTCACTTCCTATATATATATAGTAATATTAAAGAGCAATAACAAAAGGGGAACAGTAAAAACAGAAATCCGAAACAAACATTTAAAGTAAAACAACCATTTTAAAATGTTTCATTGGTTTATATATTTCGCCAGCATTGGAATTATTGGTCTAAAAAAAAAAAAAACAAATAAAAAAACAAGCTATATGTATATAGCTGTATAATAATGACTTTTGGATGATGTTTTTTTCCGTGGAAAAGTTTGCGATGGAAAAAATAAAAATAAAAATAACAATATTTTTTTATTGGAATTGATGCGAATTGTTTTATAGTGTTTGCAATTTGGGGAAACTGTTTCTCACACGCGCACACAATATCCTCCTGCCTATATGCATTACAAAAATAAAATGATAGAAGCGGTAGTTCATTTATAGATCGAAATGTTCATGTAATATTTATGAAACGATTGTGATTCCGAGTCCTCGCCTCTCCATATCTATTAAATACTCTATAAAAAATGAATCTATAAATGTATATAGTATACATAGGCGTCTTTATTCCATAAACACACACACACACACACTCAATATAAAGTTATATATCACAACCATATAGATTTGAATATCTATAGGTAATTTTCTTGTTTAATGCTAATCATCACAAATCATGTTCTATATATGTGATTTTATATAATGTTATACATAGTATATATGTATATATGGCTTATGTGTGTATAGTAAAAGCGGTGCGACCCGTATCAGATTGTGATCGTGATAAAATCAAATAATCAAAAGCTATATAGCGGTTCACGATATAGTTAAATGAAATTTGTACGATTTCGGTGATGACGTGCCAAAAATTTGAATAACAACCATATACATATATACAACATATATAGATATATACTATATACTAACAAACAGTTGATAGATTACGAGAAATAATAGTATGCTATTAATTTTTGTTTTCTATACACCCACTGAAAGGAGAGTTCTATTAAGCCGAACATAAAAGGCCATTGACGTGATGCCGAGTTTTTTGACCGGAACAAATTTTTGTCACAATTGAGAAAATCTATATACATTATTTTTATTTTTTTCGTTATTCGTTCGTTCGTTGGCCGTTGAATTTGAAAAATTGTCGTAATAGTGTGTAACGATGCTTATCGATTAAACTTATAAGCGAACCAACAGAACAACAAGGTAAATCTTTAGTTAAGAATAATATATAAGTGACACATCTGGGCATGGAAATGTCGATTCAAAGAAGATTACAATAATTCAATGAGGGAAAAACATGGCAAACTTGTTGGCTTATTTCAAAAACAAACCAAAAAATAAATTGTTTTCGTATATATATGTATAGAAAAGTAAAAAAAAAAAACAAGAAATAATGAAAATTTTGCGAAATTATTGCTCTATAAATATATTTTGTTCTATCCGTGATCCGAAAGTCAGTAATTTTTTTTTCGTTAAAATCTTTATAGGCGTGCCACGAAAACGATATAAAGGCTTTCTAAAACTCTTATGTCACACTATCAAATTCAATATTTTATTGGTTTAGTAGTAGTATATAGAGCCGCTTATAAGCGTTCGAAAAATCAAATTTCAACTGGCACGATTCAATTTTCTTTGTTTTTTCTTCATTTTATTTTTTATATATGAAATTACAATTAAATGACTCAATCTATATATTACAAACATTTGCCATAATCGAATAAAAATTATATACATATATAATAAATTACATATATCTATATATATTGTATATACCTATATATAAATCTAACCGCAATTGTAATAATTCAATTACACAATAATAATTGCAATATTTGCTTCGCTAAGATACTGCGCTATCAGCAAATTTAGCAAAGAAACAAGTCATAAACATTAACGAAACATTTATTATGAAAAATTTAAGATTCAATAATTAAAAAAAATAATATATTAGATCGACGCAAAGGTGAAATAATCACGAAGAATAAGAAAAAGGAATGAGTTATATATGTATATATGCACCTCTATCAGAATAGTAGAGAGAGAAATAGAATTGGAGAAAGAGAGTTGTCGATTAGATTTGCATGAGTGCATGTTGAACCGTGGAAAATTGCAAATTGCATTTTTATTACAGGTACAATCGCTATATCAATCAGATATTGGAAAAATGATCAAATAAAAACCTATATACGTATGTATATACCTATATATAGGCCCTGAATATTATTGAGTTTAGATAATGATAATGATAATCCCTGTATACCTACACGTTGATTTTTGTTCAAAATTTTTGCACGTATCCTCATGATCATCCTCTCGTTCCCTATTATAATAGTGGGATATACGATTTAATTAATCATTATTGAATCATCAAGAGAGACGAAGAGGATAATTAAACTGTTCAATAAATGGGGGGAGAAAGTCCCTTTGATAGCTTCTATCTCTCTCCGATATAGAGCTCCATTTATACTAATCTGATAAATATTTCTATAGTTGAGTGTAATTAATGTGGACAAAATGTTGGAAATTGACAGGTTAGTTAGTGGCACAATTCCAATAAAAGGGATTAGCATGCTTAACATATTCCCATGTGTTTGCCAACTACCTGAAAAGGATTTAATATATTTCTAAATATAACTAAATAGTTTTTTACTACCAAACATCTAATAATAATAATAATAATAATAATAATAGTTATAGTTCAATGGTTTAGAAATAAGGCGAACAATTTTTCTAAAAACATTCAAAGGTAATAACAACAATAGCACGGAATGACCTGGTATGCATGGGAACGATGGAAATAAGATGAAAACGACAACACTAAATAGTAAAAATACCGGAAATCTGATCCGAACTGGTCTTGGAGAAGAAATGTCCTGGAAAGATTCTCGTAGATTTCAATTAAGAAACTGGATAAGAGCTGTACCTGCCAAGATTTAACGGTTATTGTCGAAAAATTGTCGCTCTAACGACTAACAACCTAAATACAGCAATTGGCGTATAACACTTGAAGAAAATAATAAACAAACAAATAAAAACCCAAAGTTATATGGACGGGCGTATTATTTCTAATAAAATATTTACGTCAATTTCCGGCGTTACTGTTTTTTTTTTCTTCTTTTATTATTATTTTTTTTTGTATGTCATTTCTGTGTCTATCTCTTATAGCAGTTAGTTGATTCAATAAAAATTTGGGTTATAGTCCCGGAAGTTTGCCATGTTTTTCAGATTAAGTAACTTTTCCCCCTATATACGTAGATATTGGTCGATATTTGTGAAATTAACGGAAAACTTTTTGGCGGACCTAGCGAAAATTACAAATCTCTTCCATTTTATCGTTTATATACGGAAAAAAGCGAGATAGAGGGTGATAATGGAATAGGATAGTAAAAGGGTCATCTGCTGATGGTCAAATGGCAATTTATGAGCGTTTCCAGGCACGTGTTCCGAATGAGTGTCCACTTGATTCTTTTCCATTACGCATCACCTGCATTTGCAGATTCTCAATTCAACCTTTCATTCAATACCGAAACAATATAATTAGAGCTTTTTTTTGTGAAACAAAAACAGAACTGAAAGAAACCGGAACTTTTTCTAATTTCTAACTATTATAATTCAATTCAAGGAGCAAATTGCGAAAATCAAATAAATTTAGTGAAAATTGAGAAAGAAATGAATAAAGCGAGGGAAAAACAAGAGGGGACGAATTGATTTAGTTGTTTCAATCACTGCTTCTTAAGTTTTCAGTAAGGGAGTGTCTTTATATTTAAAAAAAAGAAAAGAAATATAGACATCACCTTATTTGTTGGGATATCTTTTAATTCAATTATAATGGTGAAAATTGTTTTCCAATTTCAATTGTCGTTACTTTAAAAACAATAGAAGCAATTCAGTTCCGATTATTACGATAATAAACAAGAAACTCTGCCAAACAAAGCAACTATGCTTGAAAACTTTTCTTTCAATTCGATATGTATAATATTTATATAGTATAATAATAATAATAAAACATTGTGCACTCTATTAAGTATCAAAACGGTCTCCAGCTGTGGGAATACAAGACGAAACAGACCGATAGTTTGCATTTGTCCCAATGTTATCGGGCAAGCGTTATTATTGTTTTATTTATTTATAATAAAAAAATAAATATAGATTCATATATATTTTTTTAAACGGTAATTCTATTTATCGATCCATTTATATGTAAATCAATAGAAAATCAAAAAATTAAACAAACCAAAAACAAACATTTCCAATAATTATTATAAATGGAAATTCTATCAAATTACCCTTTAGGGCGTATACTATCTAGTTTCAATGATTCGGTTTTGCTTGCAATCCCGGAATAGTAACCCATCCCTAATAACCAGAGGGCTGCTATTTTAATTTCCGGTCACAGAATCCCGTGCTACTGGCGCTATATATGTATAGTAGTCGTAGAATTGTTGTTATTGTGCTTTAGGTCCATATAACATATAAAGATAGAGAGGAGAGAAAAAAAAAACAACTATCCACTGGTTATTTTCAATATTTTGCGAAAAAGAAAACTGGAAATTAATAATAAATAAGAGGGGAATATTTTGTTGGTTATATGGCGGCGACTGAATGCCGGGGCTGCACCTAAAAATACATAAATAGAAAAAAAATAAAGTTAAAGGCGTTGTCAAAAATAATAAATGCACCGTCCAAAATTTAATTGTCGAAAAAGTGTCAAGTTTATCTTCTAAATAACGAAATATTTCTGTATATCTGTCATCTGTCAAAAGATTTTAAAAAACTTTTCAATAGAAATCTATCTCGTAAAAAGTATAGAAACAAATCGACCTAAGATTATATTATACAATATATGGATATGTTTTCATGTTACTCAAGTTTTGAATCAAAAAAATAAATAAAAAATGTATGACTAGACGATTAACTAAAATAAATTCCAAAACCGTCATTTGTTGTTCGTTGTTGTTGTTGTTGCTGTAGTAGTTGTTGTTAAAAGGGGCGTACCATGAAATTCTTGTCTCATTCACAATCTTTACAAATTGTTTAATTCAAAGATAATTCAATGATTTATTTATTAACAGGATAAATATTTAATAAAATCATTATTTAATATTAACAATTTAAATTGAATCATACTTCTTCAAGTATAAAAATTATTTTGCCTTGAATTTATAATCAATATCGACTAATTATTTAATTAAAACGTTTCATATTGATCATAAAGGTGGAGTTGCAATCATTATTAATTAACAACAATATATTTGAATCGATTTATATGTGGAAATTTACTTTGAAATATATTAATTGTTAGTGGAAGAATATCAGGTATATAGATACAAAAAGAAGGAATTTTAGGGGTTGTAGATTTTTCAATAGAATAAAGGTGCAGGTGCGCACATAGCAAGGTGCACCCTTGTTGTTGTCGCTATTTGAAAACGAATATATACCTAAATAAGGGCTGCAATGTTGATAATATTAACATTTCAAAGCACTTGTTGGATATTCTCAATTCTTTCTATTTCTATCTTTGTCTATTATTAATGGATTAGTTTTCTTTTACAATAGTTGATTCAAAATTATAAACTATTGGATGTTTTTTTTTTTTAATAAATAGTGTTTTATAACTTTATGTATAAGTTATCAGGGCAGTTTAATACTGATAGTATTTTATTTATCGTATACTAGGGGATTGTTTAGTGCCTTCCACATCGTCAAAATTGAATCAGATACATTATTGATGATTACTACTGGCATGCGAATGGAGCAAGATTTATATATTACCAACTTTTGTTCTCTTTACTACCATTTCCTATATACGAGGGGTACCCAGAAGCAACCAAACTCATTTTTGACGGATAAAACTTTTGCAGTATCACTAAAGGAGCTAACACTCATGAGTCAGTAAGCCGAGTTTCGTCGCTGTGTTGTAAAAAAATGTCCCGAAATTATCATAGATTACGATCCTGAATAAGAGCAACATCGAGCCAGTGGAAGCAAGCATTAAAATAATGCTGATTTGTATTTTTGATGTGAGAGAAGTCGTCAGTCAGTTAACCAGGCTTTCTATTTGGATGTTTTAAAAAGATTGCGCAACAGTTTATGGCGGAAGTGGCCCGATATGTAGCAATCGGTTGAGTAATTTTTCCATCATCATAATGCTGCTAACTTACACAACCCCGTCTGTACGATAATTCTTGACTAAAAATTCTCTTCCTCATACCATCCATACTCAATGCGATTTTTTTTTCTCAACATGAAAGAAAGGTGCTTTGCTGAGGTGGAGAAAAAACGACGAAGCTCAACAAAAAAATGGGTCAAAGGATTAGCTTGGATTAGTGCAGGAGATTGAAGGTTTTGGAGTTGAAATTTAAATGAATAAATTGAGAAAAATATCTTTTGGGTACTCCCTCGTATATATAGCTCAACTTATATAGTATAGAAAATACTTAATAAATTATTATTATTTATTTTGTTTTTTAATTACAACAATCGTCCGATCTACTGCTATGCCTCCATCTCTATTCTTCAGTTTTCAACACGAATTGTGCAAGACTTATTGTGTAAGATTCAACTTCAGTAATAGCTGGGTGTCGAAATGATTTGTTGTCGCTAATCCATACAGTCCACCGATATAAAACATGATATTATATGATTTATGTTTTATTATTGTAGCAACTTTAATGTTGTTAATCATTATCTATCTATCTATCTATCTATATATATATTTATAAAATATAGATGCCTTAATTTAGAATTATTGCATATATACAAGAAGTGCGTCAGTTATTTCTTATAACAACAAAATATCGGACAAGAATAATAATAATAATAATAATAATAATAATGATAGTTGATATTATTAATGGTGCTGTCTTATTTTAGAATCATTTTGAAAAAACGGCAAACGGTATAAAGACGTTTGTATGTCAACATATTATACTTTACATACTGGCGCTAATGCTATACTATTAATCAAGCAACTGTAGATGGAATATAGAGGAACAACCCTTAGGGGTTATGTCAAGTCATTCTATAATAAGGGAAATTGTTGAGGGATTACTCATTCTGGTATGGTATGTGCAGGTTCTTATGTTACAATAGAAACAGGTCATAAATCGTACAGTAATGAAATGCAAATTGAAAAAAATAAACGAATCGGAAAAAAAAATTATATTTAGTAGCAAGTTGAATTTCTTGTCAACAAAACAATAATAACCGCAAATCTATATTTATTGTTTAGTAATTATGGAGATTTGGGGAAAAATAATGGAAAAATTGCTATAATTATTTATATATACGCCCATATATAAGTTCCATGTTTACCTGGATATTTACGTACCGACATACATATACATAATGGTACCCATGGGAGTGTATGTTGAGATTTTTGAGGAAAATGCCGCATTATTCGTATTATAGGTAGAATAAAAAAGAAAAAACCGGGGGGCGGTGACTTATCCTAAACTAAAATTAAATAGAAACAAAAAGACAAAATCTAAAACATGAATTATATTATTGTTATATAATCGATAATTGATTGTGCGAAAAATTCGATTTGGAAATTGCTACAGGTGCATTTTTTGTTTTTGTTTGTAGACATATTATTATATGAGTGTTGTGTCGTTGATCTCGTATTGCCATTCAGAATGTGGCTACGGTCTGGTAAACAAATAAAGGCTTTAATCAAAGCGTTTAATGAAATAAGAGATTTGTTTAACAATAAAATTCGCTTCAGTTGGTTCCAATGTTGAACTTACAACCTAAACGTGCTATCAGTATATTGTCGCCATTGATTTCACCTGATGATGATTATGATGAGGATGATGATGATGATAATAATGATGATGATGGAACGCCTAAATTCGTTTATCATATAATATATACTGTACTATATTGTATCCAATCTATGTAATAATAGTTATTGTATTAAGTAATAGAATAGTAAATTCAATTAATGTATGTAGTTAGAGCAATTACGTTATTCAGTTTAATTGAATTTTAAAATCGGTTGTGAATTGCAATAGTATAGTTACACAATAGAACTTTAGTGTATGTATGTATATAGTATGAGTAAATGAGAATAAGACTCTCTCTATTATAGTCTATATATGTATTAGAGGGATATATTGAGGCTTGAAATGTGCACGATAAAGGAAACGTTAACATTAAAATTCTACACGTAATCAAACTTTAGTGGAATTACGTCAATAGGGTGGTTGGGACCTTTTCAATTGCCTTCTATATATATATATAGAAAAATCCCCAACAAAATCCCAAACTTGAATTCACTACAGCAAACTGGAAGATTTTAATAAAATCGCAGCAACACACCACATACAAATATCTCTGATATACATATAACATAAAATTCCAGCGATTTTCGCAATGCAATCTAAATGATTACTACAATATATAAATAAAAATTCAATTACAATAGCATTCTATTTGTCGAATTTGTCCATTTATTGTACAATACATACATGAAATTCACAAACTGATTAATGATTAAATAGAACTAATTACGATTGGAATTATTCAACTCCAATTTATACACGAATATAACGCTGTATAGAGTAGAGATAGATCTAGAATTGGGCGTTAATATTATGTCACGTTTATTACAAAATTAACCCATTGATAATAACAGTTGTATGTTTTTGTAATGTTAACATATACATTTATGGTATAAAGATATCTATATATGTATAAAGTTATTTCGTCCACCAATTTTCCAACATAACGAATAATTGTTCGTTCATTAGTAATTAATGGTGTGGAATTATCGACCAGTCTTTGGAAATTTCCCTCAAATTAACCCCTACGGTAATTAATAATTTCAGTTTCGGTACATAGGGAGGGGCCAACAGGAAAGAGTAATAGGTTTCATCTCTCCACCATCTAACTATCTCCCTCTTTTTAATCTTTCCATTCTTTCGCTCCCTTTATACGAATAGTATATAGAGTTTTGAAAGAATAAGATTTGTTTTCGTGTTATTTTTTTTTTCTGGTTCGTTTTGAGAATTTGAATTGCAATTTTCGCTGGAAATATATAACGGCTGGAATGAAATATAGGTTGTTGTCCTATACAGGAAATTACTGCCGCCTTGGACCTCATCTTAATCCATCATCTCTCTGTAGGGCGAAAAACTCGCCTCATCTGAATAAGACGTGCGCGGTTTTTAATCGTCCAACGATATACAACAATATACCTCTATTTATAAAAACGCACACACATAATCTATCGATGTTATTGTGCGGTATAGTATATATGGGAATATACAGACAGAGCTACACTTATATATAGTGAGGACTTTGATAAATGGCCACAGGAGAACCGTATCCGTTGCATTGTATTTGTCGTCCACTTTGGCGATATTTATTGTAGGTTGGTGATTTATATTGAAAGGAGGGCAGCAAAATAGCTCTGCCTCACGTTTTTTTTTTTTATACATATATATAATATTACTGAAAGACGTATATACATATATCTATACAAACAGTGGACTGAATTAACGACAAATTACGAGATAAATTCTTATCTAGTATTTGCTTTTGGCATTTGTTCTAGGCTCTGGAATATATTGACAGCTCATAAATATTGATGATTTATGATACGTTTTTATGTTTGCTAATGTGTTTTGTGTCAATTTATTAAAACCCACTCGTTGATTCCATACATTTACTGTTTCATTTAATAACGCCTTAAAGGGACATTAACAATACAACCTTTAATATTTCTATTAGCAATAATTGAATAATTCTAAAAAAATCATCTCTAATCAAAATACGTTTGCTACTAACAAGTCTATTTCAAGTTGAATGTAATAAAATAGAATTAGTCTTATTATAACTCTATTATACTTTAACGTTGTACGATAGTAACGCGACTTAATAATAATAAATTTTTACGTTGCAACAAGCACCGTATAACGTATATATTCACATAAAATAACGCCTATTTCCATAAAACTTTTAATAATTGAAAGAAGAAAAAGAGGAAGAAAAATAAAAACACCGTTCGTTATTTAAGAACAAATTATAGAGCCATAACCAATTAAACTTCCAATATTGATTAAGTAATTTTTTTCACATCATTATTATGAGCTCTATATACCTCTACAATACAAACACATATAATATATAAATAGTGAGAGTGATAACAGAATCAATTTGTTTATTAAAAAAAAAAAACAAAACTAATAACCACAACTCATATCTCTTTAATCAACTAATACCGAAATGATTGATTTTTGATTGATACTTTCATCTATTAGAAGAAAATGTTAATTATAAAGTTAATTTCCTATGAAAGTTAGTTATTTACACATATCCACAGGCTATAGAGATATATACGAAAAAATAGCTATATACGATGATTTGATAAGAAAAAAGTATTTTCTTATAATTCATCTATCAATCAATAATATCTTGAGCTTTAATTTCCAATTTTTAAAGTTTGAAATAGAAGAACTTAATTAATTCAGTTGATTGTTAGACGAGTACAAAAAAACAAGAACAAATAGAGGGATAAAAAATTCAATGATACCAAGAAAAGTTTTCGAGAAGACGCTTGAAATTCTTTAATTCGCAACAACTTTTCCAATTTATAACTATTAATTTTCAATTAAATAAATAATTTATTGTTAAAATGGACAGAATAATACAGTAATATTTGTAGTAGCGATAAAAAAAAAAGTTATTTTCCAAAGAAAAAATAACATCGTTTCACTAAACATTTATTGTTAAATATATATATAGAGTTTGTATTACTGACAAAAAAAAAAAAACAACCCGATATTCAAATTGCCATAGAATCAAACCGCAAACTAAGCAGTTACTGAACATTTACGAAACATATGAATTATGTAAATCACCTATATATATATATATATATATAGAGAGAGAGAGAGAGAGAGAGAGATAGGAAAAAAATTAGTTTGAACAATAATCTTTTTTCAACTAATTATTCTATTTTCATACATTCAACTTTCCGAAATTCACATTATAACCTCAACCCATTTTGATAAATTTAACATTTACAAAGTGCGATGGTGATCAAGAAAACACTCTTAAGCTTTATTCCTCTTCTACCAAATTCCACAACAAAAGTGACAATTTTCCATATTATATCATTAGAATATATATGTATATCAAATAAGCTATATACGTTTCGATAATTAGTGGTGTATAGAAATTTAGCGAATATTAAGGTGACATCTTGCCACATATACATATTTCGAAATTAAATGTAATTAATTAGCATGTGTAATAATCTGTGCCAAGCGGCACAATGTACATGTTAATTAAAATGTCATTAGGTACTTAAAAAGATGTTATCTCGTCGAGAGACCCATAATATCGTATATATAGTACATATATATACATGTAAAGCGACGTTTTTTTTTCTTTTTCTCGCTATTCATACTTTTCGTCATTCACTGAGCATAATTGTAATTAAACTTGAAATGGACGGATACAACTTTACAATAAAACTGACGTAATTATCCTGCGACAGGGGAAAAAGATCCCTTTTCTGCTACATCGATTCGACTTGGATTTTATAAAAATCGAATAACATATACAAATAGAAGACGATGCAAATTTGAATTTCTAATTTATTTATTTGTCGATTCTATTATATAAATCCGTAAATAACGGACAATCTATTATCATGTTTGTTGTTCTTGTTTAATAGAATCATAATTAATAACCTTCCAGATTACTACACTATATACTCGAAATATGAAATGGTGATCACGCAATGGGATATTTCACAGCTTGACGTCGAACACGAGACTCCCTCATCAACACAACAGGGAACAAAAATTATATTACAAGTCGTCGATTTTAATACATTGTCCATCTTCACACAAGTCACTTATCAATGAAAATATAATATAATACAATACACGTACATGTAGATTACAGCAAAAATTCAGCTGAATTATTGATGACATTAATGATGGCAGCACGATCCTTATTAGTCCAAATGTCTTAATGCAATCCGCTTAATTGCCTTTGAAATCCAGATTTATACATATTACAGTAACAAGTACGTGATTTGACTTGAAACTTTGATTAAAGAACTAAAGAATAATAAAAAAAAAAGATTGTATAAAAGCTGTAACTATTCACAGATTTCAATTAAATTGAAATGGTAATCCTGTACTACAATACGGTCCTGTATAGCCTGGAATTAGTCCAGTCTCTATATCTATTTGGCTGTCCTGTCTCTGATTAATTGTGATCCCGGTCATAAATATCTCATGGACATTATTACAATTCCTTGACCATCATTGGTATGAATAGACCACTAAACTAGTAGACCATCAAGTTTAATTTATACGTTATATAGATAGAGAGGATACTTTTAAATTGGTAGAAATACGCAAATAAAATATGACTTTTACACAATCACTAAACAACATCCTGTTGGATAAATAAAAAATAATTCGCAGTCATGTAAAATTTCCCCTAAAGAACCCAGGAGCACAACATCTGGCAACCGACAACGACGACCACAATCTTATATGGCGAAATCGTTCAAGCTTCACTAGGTATAATATTATTATTACTATTTTATTTTTCATTCAATCTTTCCAATTCGATCGGAATATTAAAATGAATATATTTACCTACAGATAGGTACTTATATGTTTTAATTTTAGAAATTGCAACAATTCTGTATGTGTAGGTGTTGACGAATCGCACAAATGTGCAATGAATGACACACACAGCATGTGTGGCCATGTTAATGGGCCGAGGAACCTTCTCGGAACCGCTAGCCAATGTCGCGAACACATTCATTATATATCTTTGGGTTTTATGCATGTTGGTGGAATTGGCCAGCCGCCACCGCAACGGAAGTGCGGCAAACTTTGATCATCATCAAGGTCAAAATATTGAATATATTGTTATATTATTTAAATTCTAATAAATTACGAATTTTACTAGAAATATATTCATATGATAAATAAAAAATATGCAAAAATATTATAAACGATCTGTTGAAACCAACAACAACAAAAAAAATAAACACCTATATAAGAAATGTTTGCCAAATTTGTTTCAATATAATGAGAAATAAATGCAACAAGCGGAAAAATGATACAAAACCTGTTAGTTGGTTGGTGGTGTAGTTTTATAAATACTTGGTGTACATGTGCAACTTTGATGCTCTATATACAAAATATTCGGGGCCTCGCTGTACTGGTTAAAGTTACGTCTCGTTAAATTGCTATGAAACAAATCAAAAAAATAATAATAATAAACCAAGCACGAAATATCGAGTACAAATTGCATTTTTCAAGAGCACTATATGCATATAGACTCTGCAGCAGTTCGACGAAACTACTCATGTTCGTCTCTATATACCAGGTCATGTTGTTGTTGTTATTGTTGTTGTTGCAGCGAACTTTATATATACAATACAGCGTATATGTAAAATGGTATTACTCTTCTTCAGAGAATCATAAAAAAATAACGGCGTTCTTTTAAAACCATGCACAGCAAAGACTATATATATACATATATATTTCTCTCATTATTCATAACAATATCTGGGGATATCAACTATAGGTGGCATCTGTGTATAACTCTTACAAGATTTACTTTTTTCCCAACTTGTATAATATACACCCGGAATTTTGTTATTCTCAAGATTATATATACATACTACATATGTATATAGATATACATGTTATACTATGGGCGGTGTTGCAACGATAACAGCCTGAAAATCACAGTAGTCCAAACCATCGCATCGGCCGCAATTTTCGTTCATAAAGAGCCTTCCCAGCTTTACATTATCACAAGCTGCCGCACGTAAATAATACGCACCCCTGACCAACTTCAAGCTATAAATTCAACCGTACGTGTTGATGAGTTTTCGTTGGTCCAATAAACACGTTTTTAATTAAAAAAAAAAGGGAAAAAACAGGATAAAAAAAACGAGAAAAACAGAATTTCTCAACATATATAAACATTTCCTATTGAATTTCAATAATATTCAAAATTATCGAAAATTATTGTACTTACAGAAGGAAATTCGTAAATTTTCTAAAAAAAAATTTATGACCCTATCAAATTCCATTTTAATGATTGTTAAAGTGTCACAAACATTCGCATTTATCGTATTTATCTGTTGCCTTATTGCCTTATCTATATAACTACTATGTGAATGTCCCTTTTAGGAAAACAGATCAGCAAAATATTATGCTTTCCCTTTTAAAGCTGTATTTATTACCGTCTATTGTTTTTCCATGAATATTTTCTTTCTAATTCCACAATATATACGTATAAATATATAGAAAATAAACTCACCCTATATTATATTCGGTATATCGTCTTCCCAAAAAAATGGGAATCTTCCAATCATTTTCTGGATGTATAAAAACAGCATGATCACTATTTAGTTCCTGAAACAAGTTATCTGTTATCAATTTGACAGTTGCTTTATCAATCTATAGTATAGCGCGAAGTATAAACATCGTTTATTTGCCGTAAAAGTGTACCGGACACGATTCCAACCCCCACAAAACTCTTTTACACTTTATATTCCTATTAATATATACATATACCTATATATAGTAGGAGTATATATTTTATTTTATGCTTCACAAAATAAATTCATTAATAATAGACGTCTGTTTCCGACATTATTTCATAATATTTTCACGCAAAATTCCTTTAATAATTCAATAATTACGCGAGACTGGTAGCGGAATTTTCACGATTTTCTATAACTACCAATCTAAGAATGTAGTAACATGTTGTTTTATATAGATATATATTTTTTATTATTATGACTTATTTGTTTATAGTTATTTATTTATTTTTGCGTTTATAGCAATCGTTGATAGTTACTATAATACAACTGTTGGTCATTTTTGGTCCACTTTAACCCTATATACAGGAAGGTCCACCAGTGGCTTTGCTGGTCTTGTAACTATGGCTCTAGTGGGTGCAAAAAAAAACGGACTATAAAGTGGGATATTTAGGGAACATTTTGACGTTAAAACGATTTCCCAAACTCTAGATAATGGACATTTAATTTTCGAATTTGTAACGCAAATCGTTCGTGAAAATTTCCCAATCGAAATAAATAATAATAATAATGAAATTAATGTAAATTAATTTTTTTGTCTTAATTGTTTGAAATTTTAATCTGGAAATCTACTGACATTGAATTCAACATTATAATAATAATAATAATAATGAGAAGAAATAAAAAGAAAATTGCTACTATTATTAGAGTATAAAAGAATAGAATAAATGACCTTTTTTTCCCTAGTTTTAATACCTCTGGTAATATAAAACTACAATATAGAAAAACGTAAAAATAGCCGGAAACTAGAAACAAAAACGTTGATTCAATAATAATAAAAAAAAATTACATATTCAAATTAGATTCAATATATTTATAGGATATTTTTT
>JAZBGX010000019.1:42677-75239 GCA_037414775.1 Zonitis immaculata
AATCCGTCTCTGTTATTTAATTCTATTACTACATCCGAATGGGTAGGTGGTAGATTTCATTATTACAGCACTATAGCAACATGTTGATATTTTTATTTATTAATTTTTTTCGGTCATAAAACGGCTTTTGCGTGATTTTACTCAATACACAACAAATTTGCATAGACTTTTCAAGCTTTTATTAATCGATTTATTGGATTTTAATCAACAGGCGACGATGCATCACGTTGCATTATTATCGAATATGTCACACCTTGTTATATTGTTGCTTAGAAATAATCTCCAATGCAATTACCTTTCTTTTACTATTATTATCATTATTATTATAAAGTTTAATACGATAAAATATTATTGGTACTCGGAGATGGTAAAGGAGCAGTTAACACGAAAACCAGAAAAAAATCACCTTGACTTTTATTATATCAAGAGTTGATTGAAAGCACTTTTATTTTGTATTAAGTCATTTTTTATTAATATTGTTAAGATGCTATTTAATACCATCAAGGTTATTATATTGTTGGCCGAAAATTGAGAAACAGAGATCAAGTCCAGACGCCTATAGATTGAAATTTTCTAATTTTCTAATTTTTTTCCCAAAATTTTCCACTGCCAGAAACTATGATAAAACTCTCTTCTAGTGTATAGTTATATAGTTGTTCTATATACTCTATTTACTGTAGAAAATGATGAATCCTCTTGTGGGAAAAGTTGGGTCCACTATTGGGAATATCATTCTAGATTTATACACTGAAAATTCTTATTTTATTTAGCCGAAAGAAAAAAACACAGAAAAAAAATGTATATATAGTAGAGAGATAGAATGTTGAAGAAGACAAGTGGGATTTTATTTGGGGAATAACTTTTGACTAATTGTCAGTTTAAGTGAACCCTTCTCAGTTTGTCATTTTCGTAAAGTCTGTTCGAAATCATAATTTCACAACAACATCAACAAAAAAAGGAAGAAATTTAGAAAGATATTGTGGGCGATATATATATATATATATATATATGTTTGTATATTAGAGAGTCTAGCGCGAATAAATAGCTAACTTGTGCGTTTCACGACATTAAAATCAGCAAACAACGTCAGTTTAGGATGCGTGAATAAAGAATACAGAGCCATATATCCTGCGCGAACACGACAACGACCTAACGAAAATTACTATTTACAAACACATTCCCCCCGTTTGCATATACCTATATGTAGATATATTTTTACACAGAAGGTATTTTCATGTTAATCCCATAGCTGTTGTTATTCAAAATAGCAACGATAATAAATTAAATGGATAGTAACAATAATTGTTGTCAACAACAATTCAACCGCCTCTACACCTATCAGACGATTTAAATTAAATTAAAACTGATGATTATCATTTTAAATATTGATTTTTATTTACAATTGAAAAACATATTCCGGAACTATTTAGTGAAAATATATCACTACTATCTATAAATTCATGGAATTAAGTTTCTGTACCGTGAACTATTTCGTTAGAGAATCAAAAGAGAAAGAATAAGAGCAAAGTGTAGGAGTTTGGCGTGACTTTAGCAACAACTTTGTAAATTACTTTTCGATAGTGGTCTCTCTGCCTAATGCATTCCACAATTGGCAAAAATACCAAGTTTGATGACTTCTAGAAACCAACAACTATTATATCATTGTATGGTGTGTTGTAACGTAACTATGTGCACTATACTCTAATTACTTAAGGCCCGTTCACATTAGAATTACTACTAAAATACACAATTTACATATTGGTTACGATAAACCAGTAATTCTCAACTATTATGCCGTTGTACTTTAATGTATTTCGAGATTCTTGAAATGTGCCGCCACCATCAGGTAATGGCCGCCTTCTGAAATAAAATCTATTAATTTCTTTTTGAATTTGAATTTCTGTATCAATTCTATTAAGTCATGTTATTGTATGACCGAATTTCTAAATTATTTAGAGTGTTCAGTAAGACCAGAAAAAGGTTAAATGAACGATTATTATATGAATTTATAAATTTCCTGAAAAGATTTTTGAAAGCTTCAAAAGCAAATTTATATAAAGCCAGTCAAGATTAGTGAAGAAAACTTTTCTCATAATATACATATATATATATATATAGGGGATGATCAATCTTTTTCAATTTCTTGGCTTTTTCATCCCCCCTATAATTATTAATTTGGAAATCCGTTTAATGTTTTATTCAAAATTTCATTATAGAGCGAGTTTCCTTTAAGCTGGAATTATGTCCACACATTTTTTTTTTTAAAAATGGCATTGATTTCGATTCTATTGATGAAAAAATAGAGGAAAATGGAAAAAAATCGATCCGATTTCTATAAATAAACTTAAATAATTTATCAATTGTAATAAAAATGTGAAGGTTTGCGTGGATGTCGGCGATTTATATATTTCTCGATGATAAATAAATAAAAAAAAAAAATGACGTTTGAATTTGATAGTTGAACTTTATTATTTACACTATGGGGAAATGACGTGGAGTAGAAAGTTGTTAGGAACGACACTCCAAAGGAGAGTCGGATATTTCATTAATAATGTACAAATTAGTCCTTGTTTACCCATAAACTTAAAAAAAAAAAACAACAATACAGAACAAACACTTGTAAACTTTGTAAGGATATAATGAAATTTGGTAGGGATCTACTTCCGGTCGATTTGATCGCCACTTTCCCATGCTAGATTAAAGTTTTTCAACGACCAATATCTACTATCATTATTATTATTATTATTATTATTTACAGAAAATCGTCATATGAATTTGACATTTATCTATTGGAATAATATTTTCAGCTGGATTGCAATTGAATTGAAATCGTTGATTTTGGAATGACTTTGAGCTGTCGAATATAGTTATTACACACCCTATATGCCGGAAGTCTGGTTCTGTTCAATTCTCTAGTGCTTAACTCATTCTCTCTCTCTCTCTCTCTCTCACTCTCGTTCATTCATAAAGAGTATTAATTTAATGACGATGTTCAAATACAAAAGGCCTTCCAATCCCTTGACATAAATCAATCCACCATAGTTAACATTCGATTGATTGAATCGTTGCTGGATATAGATGCGAATGGTTTTGATAAGGGTGGTGGTGGTGGTGGTTGTTGTTGGTGGTGAGAATGCAGATGCGTGAGCGAGCACACGAGCGTAAATTATAGACTCATCGCTATAGGGAACAGAAACTTTCCAAAATCCAAATTCAGATTGGCTATATATGTATATATCTATATGTATATAAGTCTTTGGCTACACACAATATAACAAGTCATCAAGTTCCCCTAATTATGGAAATTGTAACCCATTTTGGGATTGGGATCAGTCTTTTACATGACTAGATTCTAGATTGTGCGGTTTGGAATAGATTGACAAAAACTCAGAACTAATATCAGATTCTCATTTTGTCTTCGTTCTTTGGATGTATTTCAACAATTTTTTTGTTTTGTTTCAAACAATATTTAGATGACTCTTATTTCAAACATGAAACCAATAAATAACGTAATACCAGGAGTCCTATTTCTAACGGTTGAAAAGTTGTACATATATATATATATATATACATATGGAGATGAACGCGTATATCGTTCATGAAAACTTAAAAACACAGCAAGAGAACGACCTTAAGACTAGATTTATTGCGACACACGTTTATGATATGTAAATTATAACTAGATATTAATTAGAAATTGAAAAACAATTCAATCATCAACTGTTCATATTTTCACGAAAATTGATTGCTTTGTTTAAAAAATACAGTCGGCTAATTTCAGGGTAGCATCTCTTGTATATAGTTCTTCGAACTATGATCGTATATCATCTATACCTATACATATATGTTTATGTATAGGTATAATGTGAAGCTTTAACTCCATAACAATATAAGTCTCCCCCTACACACATAATCTATATCGGTATGCAATGTTTGTGCTGATATGGTATTACATTTTTACTTTTATGTCGAAACAACAATAAAAATGCCTTTACTACTAACCATATAAAGCTGAAATAAAAGGCTTCAATATGGTATATAGCTTGGTTGCATATTTTGCCCATGACTCCCAGAATTATTCGATGCACGTGTTCAATCCGGTGGGTTTTTTTTTTGTTTGGTTTTGATCGTGACACTTGTACACGTGCATTTGACAATAATCATATTCAACCTATAAAGAAATATGTCATGAAGTAAAAAATTAGTCGATAAATTAACAATAATGATTCAGAAATGTTCCCACTGTATTCACACTAAAATATTATTTCTTGTGTATGTGCCACAGTTGTTATTAAGTTGATGAGCAATCGTTGAAAAATCTAACCCTGGAACTGCACCGAAATAATATCTAATTTTGTTATAGAAATTATAATTGCATACAACGCAGTTGATACCTCAAAGATAATACAGGGTCGAGTTGATGCAATTTTTTATTTAACAACATTACTTATGGGAATTATCCGAATATTTCAGTAACGACGTTCAATGTGCAAATTTTGAATAATTTACAATAATAAATTATCTCAATAAAATGTGTTGATATATTTAATAGAAAAAAGATTATTAATTGCGCAAATATTCCCAATTCTATTAAATACAAAAAAAAAAAAAATAGAAGAGCTATTTGGAAAATTGAATCAACTATTTGCTCGAGCAATGCTGAATATTTCGTATAAAAGTTGACTAAACTGAAAGTTACTGACTGTAACATCAAAGAAATACTATTCAAAAAAAGCCTAAAACATTATTATTATTATTATTATTATTCAGGGAAAATTCGAAGCTTTTGCCGTAAATAAATTTTGTTCGGAAATATTTTCACAAGTTTCAATACAATATTCGAGTTGCTGAAATTTCAATCAAAGCAGTGCTAATTAATTTGTATTTATAAAGACAAGAATTATTTTGTTATACTTATATTAATAAAATTTCTCACCAACAAAAAAATTTTCAGATATTTTACTTGTAAGAAGAAAGCTCACAAAGCTTTATAAATTGCATGAAATTTATGAATTGTTTTGTAATCAATTGCTACTGCTGAAAATTTAATAAAACAAAAATGGAAATTTCTGTATATAAATATCAAAATTGAAATTTATTCTAAAGTAGCTTTAAACCATGGAAATTGTTTTGAACAGAAAATAATTCAGTAAACAAGTTGAGAATCATGCGAGAATTTTATAATAAAAGGGAAAGAAAATTGATTGAAAACTTTGAAATTGACGAAAATGTGTTGTAAATTTATAGAAGTTGGAAGATTTAACCAAAAAGTTTCGCCCTAAAAAACAAAACCAAAAAAACTACAAAAATCCAGTAGTAAATTACATAAATTGCAAAATACAATAACATAAAACTGGTAAATAAATATCAACATATTTCATTTAATAAGAATACATATTTTTTGCAGAAATTTCGTCTGCCGGCATTATTATTATTATGGTTGGGCTTTTTCTTCCACTTGGTTTGTTATCTACGATGTTAAGATCCAATTAAACGAAATCATCTCAATGGAAAATGTCAGGACAATGGAGCACGACAGGAGGTAGCTTCTAGCTTACAATAAAAGATATTTCTAATAATGCAGCTCTCTCTCAAAGAAGAACAAGAAAAAAAATTTACTTATCAGAATTATCAAGCTGAAAAATGTCAATCATTAAATTGCCTCCAACAATCAACAACAACAATACACAAAAACTTATTTTATACCCGATTTAATTATTTTTGTTATATGGCACTGTGATTTATAAGAACGAACGGTGATTATGACTTTAATGAAAACTCATTAGAAACAGAAGCTTCTAAGTTGATGCGATTAAGAAATACGTTGCTAGGAAATAAGCGCAGACACAGATCGTTGATGATAATTTTCAAAAGAACAATTACATCTATATACCCACTTGTTATCATCTTTTTTTGTTTATTAAGTTACTGTTTTTTCTTACTATATTACAACTCTATTAAAACTTTTTTCCGATGCCAATTCAACTTCGAACATATAGTAAAATGATAAACTTGCCTTCAGCACTATAGCTATATACAGGATGGTCCACCAGAGGCTTTCCTGGTCTTGCAACTCTAGTGGGTGCAAAAAAATGGACTCGACGATCCAAAGTGTGATATTTGGACTTCAGATCTTCGAATTTTTTTTTTCTCTCCACTAGAACCAGAGTTCCTACAAGATCAGGGAATCCTCTGGTGGACCACTCTGTATACATATATTAGTTTCTATTAAACAATTTTTTTTTTTTTGGTGTAAAGAAACGTATTTCTTTATAGTTTCAATTCAATTTGCCCCCATTTTATTAGAGATCTAATCAAGTTGGACACAAAAGAAATTTAATAAGGACGGTAACGCGACCCATTATCATTCTGATTAATAGCCCGGCATCATCTATACTAGAAAAGTGTCAAGTTGGAAATTTTATTTTGGAAAATTACTTTTCGTGCAACGTTATTATAAAAAATAAAAATAAAAATAAAAAATAACAACGTTGGCGAATAGTTTATTATAGTTGTTAGCTATTATTATTATTTTTCAAGAAATTCCAATAAAACTATACTACAATATACACATACATACATACATACATATATAGAAATATATGTTGTACATTATGATAGGGGTGGACAATAGATGAATAATGCGACATGCACATGCAATGGCCCAATTTCTATCTAATACATAATTTAAAATTACAGTCTTTTCGAAAAGAAAAATGTAATAATAATAATAATAATAATAATAAAAATAATGAACAAATAAAGAAAGGAAACGATGTTATTTTTGAACTACTATACCCACCACTATTTACAATAAAATACTATAAGTGTTACTATACAACAATAATACCAAATAGAATAAAGAGACAAACATGAACAGCAAGTCAAACAGAGAATAAACCGCATAAATATATCCACCGAACAACAACAGTGAAAATTTCCGATGCGTGGTGTTGTTATTATTATCGTCAAGATCATTGGGCTATGGTTATATATTTTTGTATTCCTCATTATTCTCCTACTTACTCTTATTATTTTGGTACATATAGAAAGAATTAGAACGTGGAAAAAGATGTTGTTTTTTTTGTCATTGCTATGATTAATTTTGTAAAATTTAATAAGAGACAAGTTGCAGCTGTATAAAATATTATTAAATTCTTATCAGTTATGGTTTGTTTATGTTATTTAAAAATTTTGATTGATTTGATTATATATATATATATACACTATATAGTGTTGAAAACATCTGCACGATATCGTCCATAAAGATGTCTTTATATTACAAAAATGTTGATCCAGCTTTCAAAGCTTTGATAAACACTGGCAAGTGTTTAATAAACAAGATATTTGAAAGTTACGAAAAAATATCACTAACACACATACAAAAAAATAACAAAAAAAAAACGATATAATACATGCATATGTTTTATTTTCGTTGAAAATTCGAATAATTTATGTCTAGAAAATTGATGCGAAAAATATTCGAGAGAGGGGAAAAACAACTTGTTTTTGATTTTTTTTTTGGTAAATGAATGTTTATCGGAAAAATCTAGAAAACATTCATCAAATGGTTCTCTTGATTGATATCTAGATAGTGTAAATTAAAAAAAAAAGTGCATTACTTTATAGATAATAATAATTATTAGAATATATATGTAAGTTATTCCAAACAGATTAATTAATAATTTGATTGATTTCTAGTGTAATTAACTTTTCATCTTCAAATTAAATTATATCACTGTATATATAATTATTATGCTTTTAAGACGTTAAAAAAAAAATTACATTACGGAATATCATATTATAGTTGCGCAATAAGTACGACTTGCACTTGGCCGGATTTTTTCTTCTTCTTAATTTTCAAATAATATAGAATCTTCGAAGGTGTGGTAATATAGAAATGAATGACGTGTATTTAAGTATATAGTTTATATATACATATATTTTTTCCTTATGATTTTCTAAATTGTTTATAACTTTAGGTGATTCTATAGTCACGTCGTTATTTGACATGATTGAATATTGTTAGTTGTTATTTTAATGAAAAGCGAGAAGGTGCGAAACTATATACGTATTTAATAATAACAACTCCCACTATAACCACGCATCATTATTTCTATCTTTTTATTTTATTTATTTTTTAAATAACTGAATGATGATGATGAGTGGCCGTAGGATAAACAATATATAGAAAATCAAAGGTGGATGTCCGAAGATTATCCAGGAAGCCTCCAAGTTAATATTTCCATCAACTATATTATCATTATTTTAGTTATCAATATTGAATTTGTCTATACATATATACTCAAGGATAACAACAATTATTCTAATTCTTATACAAAATTATATCAATTTTTAAATTGAAATAGATTGTTTTAGAGTTTGCTCTTACAATCGAATCATTTTCTCATATACCCATTTCCACAGGATCGTTCCCAACTTTATACCATATCTATCAAGAAATTTCCTTGTCAATGATAGTTATAAATAGGTATACTAACGTGTTCAAATCGTATTTTCGTGCTTTCAATCATCGATGGCTGTTTATTTGCCAACTCAATCCGAACGTTATTAAACTTTTAATAATTCAAGATCCGTCACGCTATAAATCTATAAAAGCCTCTGTTCATGTCAGTTGGCCCACCGATTGTTTTTTGAGCCATAATTAGAAATTATAAATATGTACTATCTACAAGATTTTATTAGCTCTCAATCAGTTATAGACTGCGCTAGCTTCATCATTTCTCTCTTATGATTTGAGTTATCCGCTTCTATTTCATTTCAAAGATTATCCTGATTGTGTTGAAAGCAACGTACAATTTTCCAACATCGATCATGGTCTGGATAAACATACGTCATACAAGGGTATAAAAATTTCTGGACATTTTAGAAGAATCGTTGTTACCGGTAATGGAAAAACACCTGTGTAATTAACGATAGCAAAAATTTTGTCTTACAATAGCACAAGGCAGGATTTCATATAGATTTCAAAGAACCGTATGAAATGGACCACAGATAATACCGCTTTCAAAATCGATTTCGAATAGTCGTCGATCGAAATATTTTGACGTGACATTAAAACAGGTGCTCCGAAACTATCCGATAGATACTCTACAGAGTATACTAATAATGATGATGATGATGATAATGATATTGATAGAAGTATAACGTAATTGAATTGTTTTATCATGGAAAATATTTGAGACATTATAATTAAGTTATCATGTTTGTTTTTGTTTTTTTTTTACCGGATAGTTGAAGCGAAATTTATGATTTGAGTCAAACAACTCCGCGTTTCATTGTCCAATTTCTATGCTTTTAGTGGAAATAAAGGAGGTAATTTCTAGTAATATGTTCTATATTAAATATGTATTAGGACATTCAATTTGGGACTGTCAATATTCAACAATAGATAGTTCGGAAAAGAAAAAATTCATTAATCAAATAAGACTTACAAACACACACACACACACACATTTTTGTTATAAATATAGTTGGATAGTAATTTATTTTTAATGCCGTTCATATGTATATAGAAATCGAATCGTTTTCCTTTTTTCTCAAATTAGATTAGATCATGTTTCAATCCTAATTAAGCTTTAATTATTATTCAAAAAAAAAACACAATTGTTTAATTAAGGCTATAATAAATAAATTTTATAATAATTTTCCAAATTTTCTTTCAACGTATAATTCGTTTTATGTAATAATAATAATAATAAATATAAAAGAGACCCGGCTTATTTATGGCATAATAAAGTTGATTTTAAAATTGAACAATTTAAGTGACTTTCTTTGTGATAAAATCTCTTCGAAATATAATAACCAATAATATCAATTATGCCCACCTGGTTGTTTGGGATAATAAAAACTTATTTGGTTATTTCTTTCCTTTTATTTAGAAATGGCACAGCAAAGAAGTTTATATTAGGTAACCAAAAGAAGAAAAAAAACCAAATTGGCTCGTTTCTTGATGAAGAGTATAAAATTTTATTATACCTATAGAAATTTGTAAAATGTCAGTGGCTAAGTTAAAAAAAAATTAATCCCGAATCAATTTCGCGTTGTCCTATAAAAACAGCACTCTCTTTTGATTGATCCAACAAGGTTCTTTCTGGATGAGGATTTGTACTCGCACAGAAGCTGATTACAATAGTCTACAGCAGTGATTATTGAGCACGTCACTAATAACTCATTAGGGGCGTAATTGCGACTGTTGTCCATCAAACACTCAATCAAATCTTTCTTGGATGTTAGCAGGAGCTCTTCAGAGTATGTGACAACTAACGATAAAAATAATAATGATAATAATAACTGCAATCTCCCGTGGAAAATTTCCACTCTGCTCAACAGAAAAGCGTAAGTACCAACTTTTTTTGATTATAACTTATAACTCATATAATTAATTTAATTTTTAAATTATTAATTTTTGGAGAAATTCAATTAAAACAAAGAGACCCACTTTCATCAAATAGATTATTAAGGAATAATTTATAATTTACAATCGCCAACGGATTGTTCTATGAATGATTGAAGATATGAGACAGAGATAGATAGATAGATAGAGCTTGCAGGACCAAGGTGTCGTTTATTAAATCATCAACTTGTTCCGTTTATTGTTAATTAGTTTTGAGGTTGTACGACACAAAACAAACAACAACAACAACAACAATAATAATAATAATAATAAGACAGAAACGAAAAAATAAAATAAAAAAATAATGCTACCCATTGCAATCATCATAAAAGTCTCAATTTAAAAATAATGATAACGCCCTCGCATAACCGTCATCTTCATTTCGAATATAATACTATAATAAACCAGTCAAAGAAAACATGAACAAGTTTATAATCCATATACATACGTATATATAAATGATTGATTCCACATAAAACATTAAAAACGACGAAATTTCGTTATCTCGCATGAATGCATATAAATATATAAAAGTATATACATATATATATATACGGATTGGCTATCATAAAATGTTGAAATTGGCTTTTAAAATTTTCAAAACTCTTTGGTCCATATCGTTGCGCGATAGTAGTAAAAACATTTTTTTTTTTACAATAAAAATCAATAAATCTGGTATATCGGTTAAAGGCCGGTCAATTATATATCGATAAATAATAGAAATGACGTTAATGAGTTATGGTATCTTATCAAAAATGAAATAATTTGTCAATATTATTATTTTAACAGTTGAATTTTTAATGTCAATATACCTTCATTGGCGCTATATTTAGTATTGTCCTACAATTAGTAAACTATAAATAATTCATCAATGAAAATAACGAAATATATAATTATCTAATTTTTCTCTTTGATAATAGCTTGGTTAATAAATTATTTAATAAAATTAGTATTCAAAAGAAATTAATCCAATGTCCTTGTTTTTCTATAATTTTAGTCATTTAGAAATATAGATCACATAAAAATTATATTTCCTATTTACGGCTGGACACACAGAACGTACTTTTACACACGTACTGGGTCCGTTGTCTTTATTTATATAAGTACGGGCAAGATAGAGATATTCATGATCTTGCTCGCACTTAAGTTGTATTGCAACTTATATTACACTTTAGTGACAACGGACGTAGAAGTACGTCCCATGTATCCAGGCCTTTACTCATTTCTTTTACGGCCAACGTACACAGAACGCACTATTACGTACGTACCACGTACGTATTTTCAAAAATCGAATCTTTGAAAAACGCCCGCTTCACTATATTGTTTAAAAGTACGAACGAGATAATAAATACCTCCATCTTGCCCGTACTTATATAAAGAGGCACAACGTACGTATTTTCAACGATTCCCGTATGATCGCTCGCATTCGAAACAATGTTTCCCGACAAAACTTTTACAACGTACGTTGGAAGTAGGTCCTGTGTGTCCCAGCTGTTAAATATAAACTAAAGGCAACATTTTCTTGGAATTTGTTCCCTAATTCCAATAATCAATATAAGTGTATAAAGCCCATAAAATCCCAACACCTGTTTTTATTTTCGAAAATGGTGGTCCACAAGAAATGGGCACCCATTAAGACTACTACCTGGATAAATGTATGGCAAATATATTCCCAACATCAACATTATTATTATTCCCATGGTATAATAAGATTTTTTGCGTGTATAAGTTTTATTTTTTTTTTGTGTTCCATCTTTTCTATTTTATAATTTCATGATTGGAAAAAAAAAACGAAAGAGAGACGAAACTGTCCAGAGCTTTACAAACAAATCCATCATCAATTTAGACAATTTTTTTCTATAGTTGTTATGTAAAGTTTCCAGAAAAAATTCAATAAAATTATAACCACTATTCAGTTGAACAACTATAACAACAATAAACAAAATAAATACTTGTAGATACGCACTGTGGGTCGTTTCTAGATATTCAATACAAATAATTGATGATAATAATAGTGAATTATCATGAAAACTTGTTTGGTTGACAACAAATTTCGACAGGTACAACCTTCAGAAGGGTGTTGTCTAGTCCCATCTGTTTTCTAAATGGTATAATATAATGGATGAATTTTTGTAGGGTGTTAGAATATTATTATTTTTTTTAGGTTGTTCGTTTTTAAAACGTAATAGTCTTTCTTATGGTATTATTATTTAATGGTGGTTATTTTATAAAAAAGCTCGTTCCATATAAGTCTATATGGTTGTTGAATAATAGAGTGAATTTTCGAGAAAATGCACATTGGTTGCCATGAAATGTGTGGCGTCGAGAGATTTAGCCTCCGACGACCCGCAAGCTAGTTAAAAACCTGATGAAATATTTAACCAGTTAAGCGACTACTTTGTAGCAAAAGATAGCCGAGTCGAGTTTACGAGATTTTTATGAAGAGTTCTTGTTGTTGTTGTTGTTGTTGTCTAGAATATACGCCCTTCATCTTTTGATAAACATAAATATATACGTGAAAGAAAACTTATAAAAAACATCCAGAGATACCCCAACACTGTCAAAATTAAATATTGAAATCGTTGTTCTTTAGCTTTTTTTTTAAATATATATTATAGAGCACATTCTTTATCAACATAAAAAAGTGCCTTTATGATCTACAGAAATCGTGTCTAGTTTATATAAAAAGATTAGGCAACTGGCCATGATATTGTAATTTCAATGATTTGTTTTTTCGGGCGTATAGTTTTATGTACGTTGCAGTTTTTATGGCGGTCGCTTAATAAGCCCGGAGACGGGTATAACCAATTTTATAGTTGAAAAAATTGAATAGATTTGAGTTTTATTGACATAAAACGACTGAATCAAGCAAAGTCATTTGAGTTTATAATCGAAAAAAAAAAAACAACAAAAGCAAGTAACTATTTTATTATTGCGATTATGTAATAATCTGAATAATAATCACGAATCCATATCGTAAAAAAATCAAACAATAATAAGAAAAGTATAATTACAATGTTCTTTTAATTCAATACCAATCAGATAGTATCTTAATAACAAATTTTGGCTCATTTATCATACGGTTAATGGGAGAGTAATAGCACAACATCTATCATATAATTAGCTGCAATTTGAATTACACGGTTTTTGGCCGCACCTGCGAAGATCAAGGTGTGTTCCCATCCATCTACCATCTTTTGAAAAGAACGAAGAGAAAAAACCAACAACAGTGGTAAAGTGTAACGATAATATATACCAAGGCTACAGGAAACCTTCAGGTTCGACGGAAATTGACACTTGAAATACACACAAAAACACAAACAACAGAAAAACAATAAGAAGTTTATATACAACAAAACCGTCGAAAAAAAAAATGTTTAGAAGGGAGAAAGACGAGTGCCTTTGGCGTAAAATATTAAAATGGTGAAGACAGCCAGCGCCCTTCCTCTTTGCGTGCACGTTTCACGTCAAATTTCGTATCGAAACATAATGAATAATAAAGCTGGAGGGCAGCAGCGAGGTCAGCAAGGAACGCTTTTTGATATTGTAAACGGTTATGGAGAGGATTGCATAACGGCACGCCTACAGTCACCCTTTATTTCTTCGAATTATTCTGGAAAATTTGATTTGAGGGGAATATATAGAATAAAAATTTTACATATACAATAGTATGTATACAAATGTTAGATGGAATAGGAGGATTTCTGGTCAGTATTTGTTTTATTTCGAGGATTTCCATCGATTCCCTTATGAATAGAAAGATTGAATTCAACAAGGTTTACTTCGATATATGGAAATATGGAGGTACCCTATGGACTCGATCTGCATACAATCACTACATAAGTCAAAACAAGTCTATATTCTGTATTGTTTCCGTTATTGATGGTACGTCTATTATAATAACTTGGATTTAGAAATAGTCAGAACGTTGACTAATGGCGGTGAGATTTGTAGGGATTGAGTGGTCGGACGAGGTTGGTTTTATGGCCATCCTGAAGACCGTCGACAGCATGGTGGTCTCTTAGCAGGCGAAGGTCGTCCATAAACTTTTAAATCGGTCCTATTACACTGATTTTTGAACAATTATAACTTAAAATGTATACAATCTAATAATAATCGATCATAATCATCAACAACTCTATACTTGATTATTCTGCATTACATAATTAATTAACATTCATTAGTTATCATATGTATTCAAATCTATAGCATACATATGTGTTTTTATTATAGTTAATAGTATCGAAACAGCTGGTCTATGTCTGTTAGTTTGCTAAACCGTGTCGGTCAGTTGGTTAGGAATACTCAAGGTCGATTATCGTGGTTGGGAGTCTATCAGGTTTTCAGGTATCGTGAACCGGCTCCTTAGGCTCAAATCTCAAAAGCTCGATCATCTATACCTCTCCAACAACAAACCATATAAAAACAAAACACAACTTAAAAAAAAAATAACACAAGAGGTCCACCAAAAAAAAAAACAACAACAACGCATAGACACGCCTAAATTAGATGTTGGACGATTGATTAGCCCGAAGCAGTTTTACAGCGAAACTATATAAAAACCACTCTCCATAGGGTCCTTTACTCCTTTACCCTTGAATTGGTTAGCAAGTTTATCGTTGCCATTCGCTCGTTTTGAGGGCGGCAACAACATGTATATCGAAATCTTACCTTCATCACACATAATTTAACAATTTTTTTATTTCATAAATTTAATTTCCAATATAAAAAAAGTACTAATAGTTTAAACAACTACATACGAGTAGTAGGTATTTATAATTTTTGCATATGTTTAGAGAGAAATTTAATATTGTTGTGTCAGGTCAGGATTATGCGCCATCCCGACGACAACGACTCTAAAGCAATCAAAAAGGCCGTGAATCATGGGGTGCAACGTCCTGATCGACCTTGGTGCAATGGTAAATGCACTCTCGGTTATTATTCATTTTCGCTACAGGCATATACACGTATTGTACTTTACGAATCAACATATGCATATGTATATGTGCCTATATATACAATATTGTATATTCATTTATACCTAATATCTATATATATATTTATACATACACATATAACGAGTACATCTATATAACTATAATGACTTATTTCATTTAAAATATTACGATTGTCATTAAAAATTGATGAATTAACAAACAACAAGTTTTTGTTATAATATTACAGACATATTATATACATGATGTTGAAAAGATATGGAAGAAAGAGGGTTTTAATGGCCACAGACGGGTCGAAATAAAGTGCCACAACCAATCTACCATAATACACACACGTATAGAGTGAAACTATTGAGGATCGAATTTCCAGTCCCATACAACCGTCCGATCTAAATAATAATAATAATAATAATAATACCATCTGACCATATAGTAAAAATAGTAATAGAGCTTGTGATGTTTTTTTTCTCTCGTTCGAAAGGAAAGGCCAACGACTTTCTCTACACTTTCTACAAATTTATTATCTTTGATAACCTTGAAGCTTATAATAATAAATGCCCCAAACAACACTATATATGTGAAATATATACAAACATTAGGCAGTTAAATTATAAACTTAACCATCAAAAACACACACACCATTTCTTGATAATAATCGTTGTATTGTTTGAGAAATATATAAATCCAAAAGGGAGTAATCGTACAGGGACATATAATAATATCCTATCTAGTTGAATTGTGTGTGCCGTAGGTTGGACTTGTTATGCAGGTGACCGTCTGGGACTCAGAGGACAAATTATCATTTAAATGTTACAAAAACACGACGGGTCGTCGACAATTCAACAGACCATACCAACAACACACAGATAGACATGGTAGAGATATAATATATAGGAGCCAGTGAATTTTCCAAAGACTTTCTTTTATATATATTTTTGTACGAAATAACGTCTCAAAATATAAAAAAGGTATATCCTCAACGGTATCTTTCTCATTCATCTGCTTTTGTAGAAAATAATCTTCTACTTTTATGAATACAGTAGATATAGAGAAACTTGTGTTGCTTTTCAAACATTTAAACAGAAGCTATATTATGATATGGCACGTCACTATTATTCACAATCACAAAACTTAATAGACAATCATAAAATGTTGTTGTCATCATCATCATCATCATCATCATCATCTCTTACTTGGAATTTTCTATATAATCAGACATGTGATCGAGGAAGTGGCCTACCACTATAGAAATCGCTATTTTTTTATCAATTTCTGTGGGAATAAGTTGGCACGGTATTATCATCATAAGACAAATTCTATTTTATTCAATAATAAAATCAAAAGAAAAACCAAATTGGAGATTGCGGTTATAATAACTAATCAACAACAATATAAAAGGCGTTATAACTACAATTTAATTCGTCGACGATACGCACAATAATATGTCGTTATATAGTTATCAGAATTTCCGCTGTCGGTCGCTTTCATCCAACAACAATCACTATTTCCTATATAGATACCTCTAAAAATTGAATTATGAGAAAAATGTTAATCAGTTCGACGCAAATAATATACGTATTGCAATGAAATGATAGTTTAAAGGTTTAAATTTAATTTTTTTTTTTGTATTGTTGTTTGTGTTGTTGTTATTGTTGCGATATAATCTTTGTATGGGTGTTCCTATAGTATTTGTTCAAGTCGCATAATATCGAGATTTGCATTGTTAATTAATGATGGAACGAGCTCGCATCTTGAATATTGCGCAAGTTGAAAGTTGCGACAGACCGGCAATTTGAAATTTATCACTGTCCATGATGGCGCTAATTAATGTTGCCATTGACATTTAGAAAATATACGCATACAGTATAATATGAAATAGAGGCGCGTCTCACGGCAATTATCCGCCTGTAAACAGCTATAAAAAAAAGAATCTAGTGCTCGCCATCGGAACGTGATGTTAATAAGTCTAGTTACATATATATACCAACATTATAAATAATAGGCGTTTATATTGTACACTATACCCCTGCTGTCAAATAAATGCACTACTTATATTAAAAAATATATTCTCTCTACCAATATAATGCTTGATTGAATAAATCTTGTTTTGGATTAATTTTCTTGATATAATTTAGAATAACTGTATAATTATATGGTTGTGTGGCAATAAAAAAGTACCGTCATTTGCGATATCCACAGATATACCCATCAAGTTATCGTTTTGTAATAATAAGAAAAAATCTGTTATTGGACGTGTTCTTTCATATTTAATGCAATATTATTCGCTTATATGTACAACGACCGCCATTAATCTCACATTAAATTTAAATACAATCGTAAAAATCCATTTCTCATTTCCTAGCCGAACGATCGGTTGTCCCTGTCCAAAGAGTAAAAAAAAAAGAAAACCTAAAGAGAAAAAACGTACCGAACCGACGTTGAAATACAACGTGCGTCCGGCCTTATCGGGACCATCTTGAGTCGTTTTAAATAGACCGCAGTTTTGCATCCCGGCATGAGTCCAACTGGTATACATTTATTATACAAATGTACAAATGTTAGAGTTTTATCCAACCTCTCTCTATCTATACATATATGCTTTACGATATGTTGTATATATACATATATATATGTATATATACAATCTCATCTCGATTCCAAACCGACTGGTTCTCTTTTATAGACTTTTTTGCTTCGATTCCATATCTTATTTTCTTCTTATTCTTGTGTATTCGAGTCCTTCTGTTTTGTTTCGTTCGTTTCGTTGTTTTTGAGACCGATTGGTGGGCTGTCAGCGCTCATGAACGCCAACTGCGAGCCATGTTTTTGCTTGTTGTACAAGTTTTTCTATATCGATCTGTCATGAGCACGTTTGCAAGTTTATTACCGGCAGATTTCCGATTTTTTCACGCCTGCCGACAGACAGATACCGCAATTATCGAACAATCCTGTCATATAAGTGTATATATATATATATATATATATATATATATATATATATATATATATACGAGAATAAACAATTGGAATTGTTGTTGTTGCATTAGATTATAATAAAAACAAACTGATACAATATATAATATATCTACATATAATACAAGTGGTAATTTACTATTTTATTATCTTTCACTAAAACATTAAATAGCTGAATTTTCCTTTATCCCAAACATAATCTGCACGTTCGTCGAAAACGGTTCTTCCGCTCGCTACACACAAAACCAGCTTTGTAATTCGCCATGGAGCCACATATTATTCGATAATTCTGAAAGCTGGTCGTTTTAAAGTCGCGTCTTGCTGACTTTCATTACCAATACTTCACCGTTGTAGACGTGCACCGTTTTAATGGTTTCTATTACGAAATGACAACAGGAAATTTTTATTACCGCACCCTATCTACTAGATATATTATATGTATATATAGCTATAGTATATAAGTATAGTCACTGGTTTTACAGTAGCAATTAAACTTACAAACTGCACACGTATGTATATATATAATCCGCCATCAATCCATTCCACAATTCTAGATTCTATATACTAATGAGTGATGACATTTTATAATTTTTTTTTTTTTATGTTCAATTGTTAATCGTGTACAATGTTTGAGAGAAGAGTATATAGAGAAGAAATAAAAAAATATATAGTCAATGTTCAGCGAACTTATTGGGTGCATTTCCGGCGCTCTATAAATAGGTACACCCGTTTGCAATTTCACTCAGTAAACACGTCCTCGCAAAGTTCAAACACTTTTCACATACATGTTATATACAGTCTTTCTATCTCTTTCTTTCCCTTTCATATAAATATGAAAATTTTCGCTATACGATATGGTAGTATAGGTATATAGTTGCAATATATGTATGTATAGTGGTGGATTTGTACATTTGCCAGCAGGCAAACAAATCATTGCACCCGCTTCAGCAGTGCATATTAAAAATATGTCGGTTGTATATAGGCGACTACATCAAAGACTGATGATGACACTGTATTTTTGTTTTAACATTTTTATATTTGATAAAAAATAATTTGGCGAATTATCGCATTTTTCAAAAATGCACTTTTTATACAGCTAATCAAATACAAATCGCATTTGACATCTATATTACTTAAGTATACCAGTGACTTTTATCTATCTATATATATCTATAGTATATTGTATATATTAATGGAATTATGATTATCACTTTCTTTTAACGAATGGCTTATCGTTATTTGAAATGATATCGATAATTCAAGTTGAAAAACCGTTATTGGTTGTTCGATGTTTTAACGCCGTTCCGGATAAAAGCATCCAGAATTACTCAACCGATAGTGCGTTCTGGGATTAATGATCGGTCCGACCGTAAAACCTACAAGGTGCCTTTAGCCTTTCCGATTTTACATTGGCCGCACATGTATATCCATCTCTATCCGAAACAAAAAACAAAAGAAAAATTAACAAATTACACTTTATTACTTAAAAAAATATATATATATTTTTTGTTTAATTTCTTGTTAGAAAGTTTTATTAGGTTGAAATTAATTAAACGTGAAATTGTTACTTAGCATTCGTCTCATAGATTAATTATTTAAGTGATTTGTATGTGTTGGGAGATAAAACTAAAGTTACGATTAATCGTACTGAATAGTATATTCCTGTTGCATATCAACAAATAAGAAATAAGAGCGAGAAAGAGAGATCGCGATATGGACAAAATAAGACAATCGAATGGGCCAGTGTGCTGTAATTTACAAACAGATTTCGTCCATAAATAACCCGAGTATGGGCGCTTTATAACGGTCCCCCTATACATATTATACTATAAAATAATAACATACGTACACCTAACAATATTTCGTTCAATTTTATCAACAACACCGATCATCTTCCTGTTCACAACTTTATTAGTTACAGCCATAAATCCTAACATCTTGTATGAAATGTGTTTATTTTTGTTGTTGTTGTTCGTTTTTTCTCCTCACTACTTCTTCTTGTTCTTAAAAGATCATCATCATATTATAGTTGGTGGGCTACTGTCACGGATCGAACCGGTCCTGGCCTGGATTAGAGACAACTTGGCGACGTAAAGGCTGGCCTGCACCTGCATCTCAACCATCAACCGTTAGTTATGCTGTTGGCCAGCTACTGGTTAGATATATACACGTGCACTTGGATGGCAATTATTTATGTATATGTACGTTGCTACGAACTGGCTTAATTGGAGTCGTCCAAGAAATTTGTTTTTCTTTTATTTATTCATATCATCATTATTGTTATTACACCATTATTATTATTTTATCTTCACGATGATGCTATAATATGTGTATATACACGTACAAATATCATTCTATTTTATAACTATTTGTAATAAGAATAAAACAATTGCGATATGAACACACAACAATTCCATGAAAATGTTTCCATGCAAAACAACTAACTATAGCAATTATTCGGATCGTATACTCTATCTATAGCTAATAGGGTTGGTGATCTTGTAATAGACTTTTTTATTAGGCAGGTTGTTTGTTTTAACAACACTAATTACTTACAGAAATCAATTAAGTTAATTGATAAATATTTGTTAGTCTTAAAGCGACAATCAGTTGAATAGTTGTTGGTTTTTTTTTATCAAATAGGAAAACGCGCCGACATTCATTTTAAACAATTAATCAAACATTCCAGGATTTCCTTAATAAAATGTGCACTTGACAAATCGCCTGTATATAAATATAAATATACACATACTGACTCGATAATCAGATATCAATAGAAAAAAAATTATTAGATTTCTTAAAAGATATTCTATTTTTGGCGGATTTTTTTTTTTTAAATTAAATACATAGTCTTTCTATTTTTATACTCAAACGCTTATTTTTTTATTTCCAAAATATCAAAACAACACTATCATGTGTTTGGAAATTTATTTGTAATTTTACTGAATCGTCTAAAGCTTAGTTGAGGAAAAAGCTCTCTCTCTCTCTCTCTCTCTCCAATTAACCGGATACATTAGAATATGCCGTCCATATGACTGTTGAATATTCCAAAACGACCTTATTAAAAGCTACCAAATACAAAAGACAAAGATAGTTAGAGAGAGAGAGAGCGAAATATATACAAATGTTGAAACTGGATGTGTTTTATGTTTATTAAAACTTCAGCTTGAAACTCTATTAAAATTTAACAGTTTCGGGTTGTATTCGCAACTTGGTTGGTAGTAACAGCAGTATGCCGACAGTAGTATAAGAGTTTAGAGAGAGCTTCCCAAAGGAGAATGCACTATATACTACTACAACATCACCACCACCACCACGACCATTCCGCTCCTTTTAGTTTTCTCCAATTCAACTCGTATAGAACTCATTCGTATTGTAGTAGTTCTGGACTTAATTGTTCTTTCAAGTTTCAAGTCTCTATATTCTATCTATATATAGAGAAAGAGAGAGAGAGAGAGAGAGACAGAATTGGTGCATTGGTTGTTTTAATTTGTGTAGGTTTTCTTCGTCTCGTATTCTCTTATTCTCATTTTTGATGACTTTGTTCTGTTTCTAGATAATTGTGTACAATTAGGTGAATTACTGTACCGTGTACAGTCAATTTCGTACACATCTAGTGTTTAATTACTGTCAAAAGTTTAAAGGAGGCGCATGGATATGGGTTATGAATAGTAAATACAGCTATATACAATATCGTCGAGTTATATTGTCCCTGTTGTCATCGTTGTCAACAATTGCATTTGCATGCACCACATCTAGTAGACGCTTTATTAATTCTCTAATGAAATTGAATTGAATTAAATATAAGCCAAGGGGATGACATTTCTCTTATATACTATCTACATACATACATATATATGTAATATTGTATATTTATATAAAACATAACATCATATTAGACTATATGGAATATATTTAGAGATGACAAAATTTTGAAAAATTGAACTGTTTATTTCAGGAGACATAACTTTTTCATTTTAAACTGCGGTTCACATAGATCCGACTAATGGCACTGACAAATGCACAACATCTGCAATTTTGACAGCAAGCCCAAAATGCACACATTTTTACAATAAAAACACTCAAAAATTATTATTATTATTATAATTGTGAGTTATCTCTCCTTTTTTATTATTATTATTATTATTTATTTCTTTTATTAGTTATCATAATAATAAGTTTAGATGTATTATTGTAGAAACGACACGAATTTGGGGAGAAATTGCTAATTTTTCCATTTAACATACACTTCAGCTGTATAGGAAATGACCTGTTGGAGTAGAAGATCCGGTCGAGAACCATCCAGCAATTTGATATTTACAACATCTGTTAAATACGAAAACCAAACCAGAAATTTTGCGTATACAATAGTTCGTATTTTTGTGAAAGAACTGAATTTTATAAATTATTGGTATTTTGTAGTAGGTACCTACAATCATAATAGGACAATACATGCCTATATATATTGATTGAAGGTTTTGCGGTAGAATTGAAAAATTGAGTGTCTTACTTAAGTATATTTTATTATCAAAAAAAAAAAAACCAACAACAACCACAATGACCTTAATTAATTGCCATTTAAATTCATCCCGTACATTGTTTTATAGTCGTTTATTAATTGAAAAAAAATATTAATACTAAACAACAAAAAATCTATCAACAACTTGCCCTATCCTACAACATAATGCCGTTATTTGTTAATCTATACAAAAACAAATAACGTTATCAAATTTAAATCAAAAACCATTGTTTATTGTTCATCATTCTTCCCTATACGTGTTTACAATTTTGTTTTTATATTATTTTTTCTGAAATACATTATAATTCATCAATTATTCAATAATTAACCTGTTCGCTTAGATTGTGCGATAACAAATGGAAAAAAACCGAAAAACAAACAACAACAATAGATTATATGTTTGAAAAAAATAAATAATAATAATAGAAATTTACGGAAACTTGTTGTAAATACATATACAATAAACACAGATTGTTATTAGAGATTTGGAGAATAGAAAATTTTCAACCTAAATAAATATATGCTTCGATTTTAGACAGGTTCGTCGTATTATTGAAAGTCTATAATAAACAAACCCCAAGTCTCGCTTATGTTCTTCTTATATCTATATATATTTTCTGTATATAAGCTAATTACAAACAGAATATACAACAACAGTATTTTATATAAGAAGAAAAACTACCAACATCTATTCACATGTTTGGTTATTTTTATTTTTTTTTTGTGTGTATATCGTCGTTTTTCGTTTCACTCACAACTCACAACAATCCTATGGGTTATTTCGTAGAGAAGAAGAAGAAGAAGAAGAAAAAGGAGTCGAATATAAGAGTTGGGATAAATAACATCCCTCGACCTTGAGGCTTTGCCAACACATATTTTCAATTATCTTATTTGCTCTACCGCTTCTGTCAGATTAAAGAACACTTCACATGTTGCAGTCAAGACGTCAAGGCTATAAATTGGTAATGTCTACATAAAATATATAAGAACCGAAAAAAAATTAAATAGAAATAATTGAAACCAACATGCAATTACTGTGACAATAGCCATCCTTATTATTACTACTACTATTATTATTATTATTATTATTATTAGAATAATATTGAATTTTTTCCCCGATTATGATAAAAAATGTTGTTTAGGTCAAGATGCGCTTGTATATTTTGATAATCTTTTAAAGATTTTTATTATTATTATTATTGAACGATAACGATAAAATTATTATAGAAGTTAATTTTGTTGGAATAATTATTATAAATAAAATACGCAGTTATAATTGAACAATTAAAAACAAAATTAAAATTTTTATTTATCGGTAGTTAGTCATATAATATGTGTGTTCCCCCTCACAAGGCTTGTCGACCTGAAAATAAGAAATATGGCCATCATTAAAATCCGACAAGACTTTAAAATGAATATATAGGTAGAAAAACGATCGTAAAATGAGTATTTTCTATAAATACACATCTGGCTAAGACGAAAAAGAACAACACGAAGAAGAAGAAGAAGAAGATTGTCGCTCTGTTTTGAGCTTTTTTTTTATTATTGGGAAACAAACTTTATCATCACAAATTATTACTTCTAATACTATAAATATTTCAGAAATTGTGGTGAAGAAATTAATATTCTGTTATCCGTTTGGTGGTGTTTTATTAATAATAATATATGAGCTTGGCCACCATCCAGATCCGTATTGAGTGTGTAGGCGTATTGTTACTGACCTGGGGCAAGCGGTTGCGGCCTCGATATTCTCCAGTATCTTATCGTATAAATGCGCAATTACACACATCGTGACATTGCTATATACACATACATTGAAAGAAACAAAATTGCACACATTTGAATCGTATTGCGACTACCTATAATTATCCTTTTAGAAAAAAAATTTTTCTACAAGAAAAGTTTCGTAAAATAACGAAAAGTTTATCATTTTGTTGTTGTTGTATAGTTAGTTATAGGGCGATTTATATAAAAGAAAATAATTTTGACAATAGCACGTGTTTTCCACTCTGATAAACATGAATCGTACAATAACAGCCTTGGCGATATATATATTTTTTATTATTATTATTCGTTAAGTGACCGATAATGTCGCCAATAAGCTTTCTTAAATAAACTGTCACTTTTTTAATTTGTTTCATTATCGTAATTGAGCTCTAATTATTGTTGTTATTTGTTTATTGACATTATTGCAATAATATTTTTATCGCTCTTGATTCATATGTCAATTTTTCTCAAATCATTATTGTTCGTTTTACCGGAACACAGCTGTATTTATTATTATGTATTTATATTATTTAGTATATTGATAAATGTTACACGATATATTGTTGTTGTGGTCTTTTTTTTTGCCTTGGACCGACCCAATTGACCAATTACAGTTAATTATTCATCTACAATAACGACAATAATGCTATTATTATTTGTCCACTTTCTCTCTTGTTTTTTTTTGTTTGTTTCTGTGTTATAAATAACGTGGGTGAGGTTGCAAAAATCTCGTCTTACAAAACAATCAACCTTCAAATCAAACACAACCACCAAAAGCCTATAATAATATAATAATAATAATAATAATATAACCACATCGCAACAATCTCGAAATAATTTGATTGTTTTCTTACTAAATATTATTAAATGAAAATATGTTTGTTAACAATCGTTCACCCGGCTTTATTTTCAATTTTGTTCATTAAATGAATTTTTATTATTGTTATTATTATTATTTGTTGGGGGTTATAGAGAATCAAACGATAAATTACCTAAAAATAAGTCCGAAATGAGTTATTTACTTGAATGTAATAAATTAAAGCAAAATCGTCCTTGAATGTAATACGAGCAACTTTAGTAATAAATTTTTCACTTTCGAAATTCGTGTAGAAATTTCAACTGTATAAAAAAGAATAAATTTATTATTTGGGAAATTTCTCAACAACACAAAATTACCTATATATGTATACAGGGGGCTCCACCAGAGGCTTTCCTGGTCTTATTGCAACTCTGGCTCTAGTGGGTGCAAACAAAAACGGACTCGACGATCTAAAGTGTGATATTTAGAGTACATTTTGACGGTAAAACGTTTAAACTTTAGATCTTCGAGTGCTTTTTTTTCTCCACTAGAACCAGAGCTCCTGCAAGACCAGGAAAGCCTCTGGAAGACCACCCTGTATACAATTAATTACCATTCTATTCTATATATTATAAAATAAACAAAAAAATCATTCCGTTTTAGCTCTATCAAGATAATCCATTTTTCCATAGATGCAGGTTTTTTTATTTTTTAAAGATAAAAGCGAAACAATTATTATTCATATCATAAGTACGTACATAATACATACATACAGTTTATGATGAAAAGTTTATGAGAGCTTTTATTCGAAAAATTCCTTCAAAGTTTAAGGGCAATTTCAAATAACTGATATATATCGTAGAAAATCGCGAATCGTTTCACGAGGTGATAGTAAAGAATACTTACTACATAATATATCCCACTATCATATAGGAAGCATATGTTAAGAATAACAATTGTTAGGAAGTCACCTGAATTTTTTTTTTTTTTGAAAGAAATAGTTTATAGATAATAATTTTATTGATTATATTGTTAATTTTTTTACTACTCGATTCTTATCTATTATCTATCAGTGAAAAGCATCATCTATATTAATAACTCTAATCGATTAGATAATAGTTTTTTTTCTTTAACAAATCTAGACAAAGTGTCGCTATACTTTTATCAAATATCAAATTAGAAATAAGAATTTTTAAATAACTTAGCGGCATACTGATAATAAGATAAATTCGAAGAATTTTATTGAATTGATGAAGAAATGTAAAGGAAAATAATTTTTATTTCAGAAAAGGCCATTGCCTGGTAGTAGTGGCGGCATATTTCAAGAATCTCCAAGTACATTGATTAAGAATCACAGAATTTTACAATAATAAAACCACAATTGAATTTCTCTTCAATATACGAGGGCTAATCAATAAATAATCGAACAAGCTATGCACACGTTGAGTATATACCCCGTATGTTAACTGCCAAACAAAACAAGAACCAAGTGAATTTGTGCAGATTTTTGATTTCGATTCTAAGACCAAACAATAATCGATGACTTGGGGAAGACCGTCCTCACCAACACTGAAGAAACTCAAAGTCGCAAACTTCACACATCCCAAAAAAACAGTAAAACTAGATTATCTGAGAAAGAGAGCTATTATTATTAGAATCTTACTGCAATGAACAAATAAGAAAATCATGGAACGCCATAAAGAAATAAAGCGAAACCAAATGCGAGCTAGACTTCTATTCCTTCAGGATAACGCATATACAAGTTAATCGTGGTAGCTACCATTCGAGAAACGAGTTTTGAATTAGGTACTTATGAACATCCAGATCTAACTACCAGTATAACTTCTATCTCCTTCGGTCCGCTTATTGAAGATCCGCTCAGGGTCAAAAATATTGAAAACAATATAGGCGAGTTGATGGCCGTTGTAGAAGCATTTTGGGAGAGTTGACGATCATTAATTTTGGATCATCCCTCGTAATATAATAAATAATTTAAAACTTATACCGACTATGATTTATAAAGCATCGTTATAATTAAATTTGTTTAAAATTTGTTTGATTTCCGGGATTTTATGGGATTATAGTTATACTTTGAAAGGTCGATATTTACGCATTCATATATACAATTTAAAGATATTTCGTCAACATCAAGACTTTTCCAAATTAGTTACTTGTCGAGGTCGTTATGTTTTATTTTATTGGCAAAATTACAACAACAACAACAACAAAAAAATAACATCCCTACGACATCAAATTCGATTTTATCTCAACTAAAGTACATTAATTTCAATAATATATCGTCATATTATAAATGAATAATAATAAAAATAATAATTGTCGTAAACAATATAGGGAGGCCTATTGGGTATAACTAATTAAGCCCACTTCTATATTTAATGTTTGTTCAATTTTATCAGATATCAATATACTTAGGTATTAATTAATAGCATATAAATCAGTTATATAGATATTGACAAAAAAAAAAACAAAAATTCAAACAATTAGAATGGTCGTATTTTAGCTAATGACCCTGAAAAAAGTATATAGCAGTTTTCCAACAAAATATAAGAACAATGCATCTTCTCAATTTCCAGGAAGCGTGAATGTTTCAGTTTCAGGATTGCCGTTTCGTTAAATAAATTTCTTTAAAATTTATGTATCAATGAGTAGTAGTAGTAGTAGTAGTAGTAATCTTTCTCTATCTATCTCTCTCTTATATTCGGTTTTTAGATTGTAATATAAGACGCGTTCAAGCACGAAACATTTATTTGACCATCCATAACAAATTAGAATTATTCAACAAGATTTATAGAAACGTGTCGAATAAATTATTTTTATGATTTTAATTCGCTTTATTTGCTTGTTGTTCTTGTTTGGCTTTTTTTCTTCAGTGTTACTTACAATAAATTTACAATAGATTGATGAAATCGAGAGTATAATAGAGATAAAAGAGTTGTATGTTTTATTTAGGTGAAATGAAATTTAATAAGCAACATGAGTTTTCGTTAATTACAGTCTAGAGTGGAATAGGGATGAATATAGTTTGAATATTTTATAACTGCTTGCAAAGTGAAGGGTTAGCGTCCGTGTAGACAATTAAGGCGCTTAATAAATCTAAATAATGGGCCCTCTTTCGGTTCCATAACTTAATCTAGCCCCCATTTACTATTGCTGCTTTACTCTTTAGCTAATTATTTTGCAATACGCTCCCATTTGTTTTAATGACCCCTTTTTTTATAAATTGATAACAATTAAAACTCTTTCAATTATTCATAACTTTTTTTATGGGTTGAAACAAGTCCAAAGGCCTTGATTTTATTATTAATCAACATATAAGATCGCGAATGTGCTAATAATATGCTAATAATTCCAAATTGTACACACATAAAATTAGGAGGGTGTGGCGGCGGGGTGGGATGGCTAAAATGCTATAAAATTGGAATGATCTATTTTTGGATTTGTGGTGGAATATGAGTGTGTGCTGTGTAAATATGAGAATGGAACTTGGTGGTCCGTTGTTTCGATTTTAGACTGTTCCAAATTGGGCCTAGAAATAATATAAAAAAAAAAAAACACCACCTAGTTCAATGGACAAGTTTTAAGAAAATGGTGTCATTATCCTCGTTATTTTCGCCAGGTACGAAAAATGGCAGTGTCGGCGATTTGCCAAAAATTCCACATACATACAAAAAAAAAACAAACCAAATCAATTTTTCTTTATATATACAGAAAAACATAGCAAAAGAAAATTCTTTTATAACTTTTCTTGGCCACATTACCGCCGGGTTTTTCCATTATTCCAACGACGACAACAACAACAAAAAAAAAAAAACAGCTATAATTATCCTTTAAGATAATCCATTAGTAGAAAATTTATCTTAATCTTAAATAGAGTAATTGTTAATAAATAATTATATTAATAATTCTGCGAATAGATTTATCAAAAAGCTACTATCAAGTTCAATGACATGGTTTTATAGTGTTTTTTTTTCTTCTGCTTTTTAATACCACAAACAAGTTAGAGTTCGCATAAACTTATTTAGATAGAAGTTTTACAAAATTTTTTTTTCAACGACGCAATAATTACTGAATCAATTTTTTTCTATTATTATAGAAATTCGTGATAATCATAACAACAACCAAAAAAAAAAAAGGAATTAAACAATAACTAACGAAAACTCTCTATTAATATCAACAACAACACCACAAAATGCATCAAGGCTAACTGGAAAGAAGAAGAACCAAAATAGAAATGCAAATGAAATAACAAATATGGCAAATTATCCTTGAAATATTATTGTATATAAATATAATTATAATAAGGATGGTATATGCGAAACGAATTTATATTAAGCGATCAATAAAACTTCCTGTATAATCCTCTCAAAATATCCTTGAAATTTATATACTTTTCCATCTATCTATCTATCTATCTTTGTTTTATATTCAATTAAATAGATTGACATTTTCGATTTATTTCCCAAATATATTTTAATGCAATTATTTCAATCTATGTAATTATAATTGTTTATTATTTTTTTTTTGTACAAATGAAATTTGTTAAATTGACGAGATCGTCAGTTTCTCTAAACGTTATCTCGGCCAAAGAGGATGTGACGTCATATCCTTTAATAAGCAATCGGTCGCGACTACCTCTATTCATGTACACAAATTAAAAATAATAATAATTATTATAATTGAGTTTGATATAATTAATATAAATCAAAAACAACAGAACAAAAAATTAATAGATGACTGGAATCATTTTTTATTTAGATAAAAATCTCCAAATAAGACAAATTATCGAATTTATTCAATCGAATGCATTATTTGCAAGAATAAATTGGGTGCATTTGTTCAAAATAGCAACTATACCATTACACTTCCATCATTCTAACCATCTAACAACCAAACCCTCTTTTTATATGTATACATATACATATATATTTTAAACGATTGATACAATGAAAATTTATAGTGATGTTTAGTAGTGGAAAAGCTAAACTTGAAAGAGAACTCTATATCAGTGGCCTTCGTTCTCTCCCCTATCATAATTTGTCAACTTAACGATGCTACATTTGAACTAAGTCGATTTCTCAAGTTTTTCTTACTCGTTTTTTTTTTCTCTATATACTTGCCTAAAACCATCCACCCTTATACTCACTCACTCTTTCTATTACATTTTTTTTTTTAGACACAAATATATGAAACTGGAGGGACAAACAAACAAATGTAAATAAAACGTCAACATATTCTTTTATAAATGTTTAAACGATTTGTTAAGTCCGCCATGAAAACGAAAAAAAGCTCTTCGACAAAAATACTTGTTGGGGAAAAACTCTCTGAATATTGTATAATATATGTATTATAACTGTATATATTTAACCAAAATTATTGTCATTATCTTCGGTTCCATCTTGTCAATGGTTGACTAAAGTTTGTGTTTACGAGAGATTCATTCCAAAGGGTAAAAATCACCTTTTTTTTTAATCAAAATTGTCAATAATTGAATCGATTTCTGATCTTGAAGCCTCCCCCGTGCACTATAAGCCTAGCTTATTGGAAACTAGGCAGCCAATTTGAGAAACATGCAAAAGCATACAAGAGTATAATTATGACCATGACTATAGCAGTCAGAGATATTTACTGATATAGAAAAAATGTTCTTCTAATTAAGATGATGACTAATATATTTTTTAAATAATTTCGAAAAAATCCTTGGCGTTCCAAAAGAATTGAATGAGAGTCCAATAACTTCTCTCTATATCTTGCGTTTTTTACGTGACAAAACGTAACCAATTATATAACATCCTCTTATATATAGATCCATATCGCTCGGATTGAAAAATGTCTCGACTGGCTGCGCAATTTTTTGGCTGTTTCTATATAATGTGCGGAGAGCCTAACCGCAACATTTTTTTTTTAAATTATTTATTATTTTTCTAATACCATCAGTTATTTTAACATTAAAAAACTATTAAAAATAAATAAATAAATGGCCTTATCGTTTCTATATAGTTTATTTACTTTGATGATGAAACACAACGACGACAACCTCTATTCCATTAATAAAGAAATTCTTCACAACTCCTATTTATTACTATCAAATATTATTTTATACAGTCGATATACATATGGTCTTGTAGGAGCTCTGGTTCTTGTGGAGAGAAAAAAGACACTCGAAGATCTAAAGTTTTAACGTTTTACCGTCAAAATGTACTCTAAATATCACGATTTAGATCGTCGAGTCCGTTTTTTTTTGCACCCACTAGAGCCAGAGTTGCAAGACCAGGAAGCCTATGGTGGACCATCCTGTATAGATAATTGTTGATTATATATAGATTAGAATAAAAATTTGGACAACATGAATTGAATAAACAGTCGCGTATTGGAAAAATATCATCGTAAATATTTACTATAAAATTGTATTACAAAAAAACAAAACAAAACATCCTGCCATATTTTTCAAAAATTCAAGGAAACAAAATCAGAATTCGTTTGGAAAAAAATTGCAATTAAAATTGCATAAAATTCAAACAACAATAAAACACCATTGCCTACCTCAACTCCATTAATCCAATAATAATAACAACAATAATATTAATTATATATGCATTTTGCGTAGTTGTTTTTTGATCAACAATGTATCCTGTCTATATAGCTATTTTTTTCTAGATTATCAGATACAATTTCAAAATTGACAACGATAGAGAAATAAATGGTGATTATTTTAAGGTCACAAGTCGCGTACAAATTTTATTACGATCTCTCCGCAAAAATAGCTCTCTTATAAATAATTATTTGTAATTTGGAGAAAAAAAATAATAATAAACAAGATAAAATTGCAGATTGACTGCGGATAAAAAAAAACAAGATCATGAAATTTTTTGCAATATTCTACACGCCTACACACACCTAAAATATTGAGATTTCCCAAAACAATTTTTTTTTTTTTTATAAATATCCAATGAACTTGATATTTATGGTAACTCGCAATATTTAAACAAGATTTTAGTGTTGATATAAACTCTTTTAATTAGTCGAGCAAATATTTTTTTCATGTTTGTGGAGTATGTAAATATGTTCTATATACATATGCATGTGTGTGTGTATTAGCAACACACACACACAC
>JAZBGX010000020.1:0-24369 GCA_037414775.1 Zonitis immaculata
ATCCTGAAGAAATTGTTATCGATGGTGATAGTGATAATGAAACAACTATAAAAAATGAATTAGAGAAAATAACGATTGATGAAAATCAAACAAATGATATAATAAAGGAAACGACTACTACTACTACTGCGGATGAAAGTACCAATTAAGATAATTTATCTTTATATTTATAATTTACTTGCTTACAATTAATCTTATATATGATAATAATTATAAAAATATATTCAACCCCATGCTGGTGTTTTACAATAATGCAAAACTAATTTACCTTCAGCTGAATAACAGTCGTATAAGTTTTTGACGATTTGATCTGGCGATGGAGCGAAAGTTTGATTTATGTACAGAAACTGGAAGGTTTTTTTTATTTTATTTTTTTTTTTAGAAATTTATATTCAAAGAAGCTTACAAGTTTTTCTTGCGGTTCTAATTTCATGTATTTCTTCATAAATTCAACAATCCACGATACAGGCTTATCACCTTCAACCGTCCACTTTTTCTTCCTCATAATTGGTGCATTTCCTGTTGGTTTCAATAATATATCATCTAAAATAATAATAATAATGGTAATAATTCATAAAATTTGATAATAATGCGCGTTTAATTTATACATTTCTGTTTTTCTGGTTTTTTATTTAATGAATCCTCATTACCATTATCTTCATTGATTTTCATTGATTGTAATGAATTTAATGACTCCAATGGCTCGTTTTTATCATGATTTTCCTCACTCATGTTGATTTAAATTGATTTTCTGTCTTTAACAAAATTTTCCGCGTACTAACTGAAAATATAACCTCAAATTTTTTCACTTTGACAAGTGTCAAAACAAAAATTTATTTCGTTAAGGCTAGTTCACACTCGATCGACATTATTGTCTACTGTTTCAGTGTTTTAATTCAAGAAATCCAACAATTTAAACAATATACGGATTTTTATTTCCTAAGTTATTAGAATTACAATGAACAAGAGAAATTAGGCCACAATATCCATATATAAAATTATAATAATAAGAGAGCAACAACACACTTAAGTAATATAAAACTCAATAATTAGCAAATAACAATATTCTTGTAGGAGAAAAACTATATAGTTATAATTTAAATAAATAATAAAACAATTATAGACAGTTATAATAGTTGGTTGGCTCTCATATGGATATTTAGACATAAGAAACGAAAGAAGACCACCAATTCAAACTAAAATACGCATAAAAATCAGTCTATTATTATTGTTATTAATTATTAAGGCAACTGTGTAATAATAATTATTTATAACTATTTTTTTTTTAATCAAAAAGCCTATTATTATGTACAATAAATTAACTGATAAGAATCTTCAAGTACATAATCTTTGGACGTATGTCGTATCTCATAAACAAGAAACATCAAATTACTATATAAATAATAAAAAAAAGTGGAAATAGTGGCAGTTGAATTAAAATAACAATTATAATACAAAATAATTTCACTATTTGGCTTTTCCTCTTTTTTTAGTTGCTTTTTTAACGATAATAATATGAAAAAAAATATATTAAGTCTTGTTATAATTTGCCTCAACTTTTTTTTTTTTTACTGGAAGTCCTATTATTTATATTTGGCTATAATCTAAATAAATCTATGCTATACTTCTTGTCCTAAATCTTGTACACCACTTTCAGCAATAGGCACAAATTTATCATCAATTTGAACTAGAAGTATAGTACGATCGACATGTGATCGTTTTCCAGGATCTTTATGGCACGGTATCCAACGATGAATTACCTTTAATTGATTATAAATTAATTCATTTGATAGGAGAAATCATAATTTTAATTGAAATACTAACTGGACCTTCCATTCCAGCTTCTGGTACCCAATCTTTCCAAAATGAACGACCACCACGTAAACGCATATATTCAGTTGGCCAACATACATCAATTCGTCTACCCAAATTAATGCCATCGTAAACCAAATTTGGATCAATTATCTAAATTTATTTCATTTATTAATAATAGGATTTAGTTTAAATAAATAAAAAAAAAAACTTACTCGTACTCGTTGTAATGAATATTCTTTATCAATTGTTTCAGTATCACCACCACCACCGCCTCCATCCGGTGTTTGTGATACAATACGTTCATCACGTTCTTTAAATAAAGTTGCTAAACTAGCTAATGTAGCACTAGTTGGTTTACCAACTGATACTAAACTACCACGATTACCAACTAATGATGTCCGACTCAAACTTGAACCACGACCCATACTACCACTTAAATGTGAACCATCAGTTGATTGACTACTAGTAATTGTTTGATGATTATTTGTTGTTGTTGTTGATGTTATTGTTGTCATTGCATAAATACCATCATGGCCCATACCGATTTCTTCACGTGTCGATGCACCACTAGAACAACCTTCACCACAACGTTTACGAATTCTTCGAAATAAATTATAAATATAATTTCGTATTTTTGTTAAACTAACTGAACCACCAATTAAACTACAATATTGTTCATTTGTTTCAGCGTAGCTTGTTGTTAATGGTGATACATAAATTGGATAGCCAATTGGTTGATCGCACGATGAATTTATAATATTTCTTAATGCTTGTTTAGCATTTTGTATACTACCGCGTTCGGGATTACGATTACGTAGATAAACTAATTCTTGTTGTTGGCCAGCCCATAAGCCACGTACACATTCTTTATTTATTTTAATAACACGAAAACTCAAATAACGTTTATTTAACATTATAATTTTATATTCATCAGTACCATCATCTAATACATGACGTAATGCTAATAGACTTGGTGTACCATTTAATATAGCATTACGCCAAGCTGGATCACCTTCATGCGATATAACTAATTCTTCTTCATGTTTACATATAGCCTCATATAATGGTGATAATTCCTCATATTCATCTGGTGACATGAAATGGTCTTGATGTAATTTCAATGACATACGTACACCGGGTGCTACTATTGTTTTCAATAAATCGATATCAATAAATACCCATTCATCACGTGAACATGTTATACGGAAATCACCTTTGAATAGTGCATGTAAACCGAATAAAAAAAATTCAACACTCGATACTGTATTATGTGATACGGCACCTAATGCCCGACGGCCTAATAAACTTAATGCAAAACATAATAATACTAATACTGAATTACAATTTGTATCGATATTTTTGTCAATTTTTTCTATACAATAATTGATCCAATCACCATGTATTTGATAGAACATTTGTCGTGTCATACCGCTACTTGTTATATCGTAATCTTCATCGATATTTACATTAAATATTGGATCTAAATCGACGAAATTCTTTTGTTCTAACGGTTGTAAAGCTTTCAATATCGATTGGGAATTCAACCATTCTTCCAATTTTGGCGAACGAACCGTATAAAAAATTATACTCTACAACAACAACAACAAATTAATTAGTTTCTATCTAGGAATTATTGGAAATTTACTTTAACGTAATAAGAAATTAGAACTTTTCTAAATTCGAAGACTTGTAACATTGAAGCAGCACTATTATCCGATATACTATAGCCTTCTAGAATATATTTGGACGATGTTACTTCCCATGCTAGCCAACGTTGACTAAATGCTGCACTAATACTAAGTACTCCATTAAAATGATCAGTTTCAATACAACAACAAGCTATAATGTTTGTTTTGTTTTATTAATTAATTTAGTTTTAATAAATAATTTTCATTACCATCATTTTCTTCAACACCTTCCGTAATAGCTTCAACTTCTCTTTGTTGACAATATGTACCACGAAATTCTAATCCTCTCATTTGAAATGTAACTAAACCATTACCCATTTCAATAATATGTATTAAACAATTCAAATAATCCGATGCTAATACAAAACAATCACCTTGATTAACAATACCCCATCTACCCATAATTAAATCACCACATAATGAATGTTGTAATGATCTAGTTAAATGTTCATAAAATATTGAATTTAAATTATTATCATCACAACCTAGATTACGTTCTAAATGTGATAATAATTGTGTATTTGAATGATCAACACGACGTGTATTATAATCACGTTCCCAAAATTTTATTGGACGTACATATGATGTTAAAAATATTGCACTACCTAAAAATGGATTTAATGGTGTTGATAATATTGATGATATAATTATTTGTAAAAATAACATAGCTGAATGTGGTACACTAAATGGTTGGGCAAATGCATGGAATGCTGAGCCCCATGTTATTTGCCATGGTGCTATATAAGTCACTACAAATTGTAACTGGAACACAAAACAAATTAATAACAATTCTAAAATTTAATGATTCAATCGAGGGAAACTAACCTTCAATAATAATTCGTAGATTTTATGATAAAATATACTAATAAAGAAATATTGTATTAAGAATGGTTGTTCGATGAATTTATAATCGAAACGAAAAAATAATGTTGTAAATATTAAAATTAAATATTGGGAACATTGATTCGAATAGCTATTTCTTAATAATTTCAAACCACATATAACAATAATGAATGAAGCAATTAATGGTCCATAACTGTTAGCTATTTTCGGTGAATCTTCAGTTAAAATTGATAAAAATAATAATGGATATAATATATTACGTTCAACAAACGATAAATATACATAAACCTGAAAAAATACCAACACAAATTAAACAATATAAAATTGATAAGATTAATACAAATTACCTTTTCATACCACATAATTTTGGCCGGTTCACGAATTTGATATTGATTCAATTCATAAGCCCTTAATAATGGTCTAGCTATACATAACCATGGTAATTGTTTGCGAAATTGCGGTATCATATAATGTAATATAAAACCTAATGTTGTTGTTATAATTGTTAATATTGGTGTTAATTCCGGTTGTAATACTGTAAATACTGTACTAGCATGTATACTAAATACAAATATTGATATTAAACAACATAAAATTATATCATTTTTTAAACGGGCTTTTACAGTTTTTTCTAATTTCAATGGTAATGGATCGATATTCTGATCAGCACTATCATCAACACCGTCACTATTATTATTATTATTATCATTATTATTATTGGTGAAAATTTTATCGTTGTCATTGAATTTAACGGATTTTTCTTCTTTTTTCGTTACATTATTATTAGATTGATTCAACGATTGATTTTCTTCATTATTATTATTATTATTATTGATGTTGATTATAGTTGTTTTTTGTTGTTGATTGTGGTCTTGATTATGTTCACGATAAATATCTAACGATAATAAATGTTGTTTAATAATATTCCATAAATAGATGGGATCACTTGTACAACGACTTAAATGATATGAACATGATATTAAGCATGAACAAAATATTGAAAATAATACATGTCGTGATTGTTTTGTTTCATTTAAACTACCATAAACGAAACCTTGCATTATAAATATGATCAATATTGAACGTAAAATACAATAAAATGATGATAATAAATTTAACATTGCATTACCACCAAATATATAAATATCGATTTGTTCTAATAAATACATTAAAAATGTATTGATTTGTGGAAATAGACCAAACGAAAATATAATCGGAAAAAATAATATAAATATAACAAAAAAATCACGTAACAATAATAAAAAATCGAAATTATTACAATGATTACAATTATTAATCATATATGTTAATATAATAATAATTATTGAGAATAAACAAAAATATATTGGACGTGAATATGCTATAATACGATTGAAACCATGTGTTGGTGATGCAGCATCCGGTTGTACACTTTTTAATAACGAATATTGACAACTAGCTATTATAAAACAAAATATAAATGCTAGAAAATCTTGATAGAAATTCATATATAATAATATTGCACCTAATATCGATACAATTATACCTAATAGAATTGATAAAATCGTTTCGAATATTGTTAAATTTCTATCTAATAATGTTAATAATTTCAAACGATCCAATGTTATTTTTATAAAGATTTTTGGCAATAATTTGAATTTATAAAATGTTTTTATTTTATGTAAATTACTACTATTATTATTATTATTATTATTCAATAATGTATCGTTTTGTATAAATTTAAAATGATTTTTTATTATTGATGTTGACGATTCACTTATATTGTTATTATCGCGCACAATACTAATTACCGAATCATCAATTGGCAAATTAATTTCTAAATGATTCATATTGCGAATATTATTACTATTAATGATAATATTATTATTATTGTTATCATTATTATTATTATTATTACTACTACTAATATAGGTTAATCTTTGTAGATTTGCCGTTGTTAATCTTGGTAAATTCACACTTCTTGTTGGTATCATTGATGTTGTTGATGGTGTATCTAATATAATTGATACCGAACTATTACTATTACTATTATCCCAATATTCGAATGATTGATTTAAACGCGATGTAGATGGTTGTTGTTGTTGTTGTAATTGCCGTCGACGTAATTTATGATTATGATCATTATAATTATTATTGTTATTATTTAATCGAGAATTCGCTATACCTAAGCCTTTCTCATCAAATGTATACGTTATCCAATTACCTTGTTCATCCATAAAACAATGTACACTACCATCGCTAGTATCATTGAAATTTTTCGCACAATGTGTACCATAACCAGCTGATAATGAACTAGCTATTGCTGTATCACGACGTATTTTTTGATTTGAACGACGTCGATTAACACGTGTACGTTTTAAACGATTCCTAGGTGATTGTGTTGTTGTTGTTGTATTATGATTGAATCTTATATTATCCCTTTGTTGTTGTTGTTGTTGTAAACATGTTGTTATAGGGAAATCACGACGTGTTCCACCGTTATTTAGAAATGCTGATAGAAATGGTGCCGATGTTGGTGGTAATAACGTACTTAATTCACTATTCGAACCATTCGATGATATATCTTCGTGACGTAGCAATTGTTGTTGTGATGATATATAACGGACACGTTGTAATTGTTGTTGTTGTTGTAAACGTTGTGCTGGTAATATAATACATTCTAAACCTTCACCATTATTACCATTATTATTATTATTGCGCAATGTTTGTGTATTTTTGTGTTCTTTTATTGGTTTAGTTTTGTAATTTTTATCATCGATTTTATTACAACGACAATTACTACATTTCTCCGATTCGCTTTTTGGTAATTTCCTTATAATATCGGAGCGTGTATTCTTTTTCGGTATAGCGCCTAAACTACGTGTCGATGATGATGATGGTGTTGGTTCTTGTAATACTTTATTGACGTCATGCTCTAACGATACAGTCGTAGCACTTGACCATTCATTATCGCGTTTCAATAATTCTACAATTATAATTTTAATAATGGAAAAAAAAATAACTAAATAAATAAAAATTATTACCTTTCCTATGATGACGATTTTCATTATCATCAAACAACCAATCTAAATCTAAATCGATTAAACTTGAGAAATTATCAATTTCATCGATATTATTCGATGTTATAATCGAACGTTTCCGTTTTCTATTCTTCTTATTTGTTGTTCGTTTAATATTATTGTCTTTTCTATTAAATTGTATTTCATAATCATCATTGAATTTATTATTAAGTTTAATTAAATTCTTCGATGGTCTTTTCAATTTTCTATCAATTTCAATATTTGTATTTTTATTATCATTAATATCATTATCACTAATATAACAGTCGGTACGAGCATCTTGCATTTCTGGTGTTGCACTCGAATTTGTATGCGATTGATCGATCAAAGCATCTTTAGATGATCCACTAGTTTCCTCATCATTTTCTTGTAACTGTATTTTCTCATCATTATCATTTTTATTATTATTATTATTGGGATAAGGCACACTTTTCGTTATCGTTTTGAGTGTTATATAAAATAATGGTGAATTTTGTTGTTGACTATCATCTAAATCCGAATCAGATACTTGTATTGATGTATCTAGATCAGTATCTGGACCGTGACTAGTTTGATGTTCATCGGATTGTTCAGCAATTGGATAAACAATTTCCGAATCATAATATGATGAACATAAATTCAAATGTTGATTTCTAATTAAATTCGTACTAGGTGGTGGTAATGGATTTTTTGTATTTTTACAACCGATAACTTCTAAACTATTTGGATGTATTGTTAATGTTGATATTGGTGGTTGACAACATGTTTCTAATACAGTTGAACGTATCCTTCTAACTGTACCATTATTATTATTTTTATTATTATTGAAATAATAATGATCAGATATTAATGATTGATTTGGATTTTTATCAATATAACTCAATTCTAATGAGCCAGTTGGTTGTAAATAATTTAAATTATTATTTGGAAAATTATTTGTCGATGAATGCCGTCGACTATTATTATTATTATTATTATTTTGTTCTAGTTCATTTATAATCTCTTCATTTGTTGCTGATTTATAAAATGTCGATATATTATCTTTACTATTATTATTATTATTATTATCAATTAATTTTGTTGGTTTTGAAAATACTGAACTATCTGTTTTGGAGCGTTGATGTTTCGTATGTTGTCGGAGATCTTGTTCATTTGATTTTTTTAATAAATCTTGTGATTGGATTATTTGGGCATCATCACTACTTTCTGACGAATTCTTACGATGTACTTCAGCTTTTAAATCTTTTGTAAAAATAATAAAATTCAATTTAAATAAATTCTAGAAATTAATATGTCAATTAAATACCAATTGTACTACTAAGTTTGCCACCATTCTTAACACTTTCGGATTGTTGGAATTCCGTTGATTCTAAACTATCAGCATCAGTATTAGGTAATATATTATTTTCTTGTGTTAAATAGGAACTTGTTGCAGGTACAATTGTAGTTTCCATATTTTTATTTGATAAATCTTGCAATTCAATACCTTCATCTTCTCTAAAAATAAACAAACAGTATTACAATCGTCATCAAGACTATCGATAAAAAATTATAGATACTTTTTCAATTCTTGCCAATTATCGTCGATCTCTTCTCGTATACATTCCGACGTATCATACATATGATGTAAACTATAATTTACTAATTTAATAACAGTTAATACAATCGTTATCGATAAACAATAAAAAGACCAGATATAACGTGTCGGTGGAAAATACTAGAACAACAAAATTATCGTATTTAAATAAATAATAGATGAATAAATGGGAAACGTACGACATAAATTGTGAATGGCATACATAATAGAAATAACCAAATATATAAATGGAATGTATTACAAAAAACATCTTGATGTGGATCATAAAACCATCCTCCTGTTAATGATGCCCAAACACCTTGTCGTAATATTTCTAAAGTTTGTGAGCCCATCTGGCGTTCTTCAATCATTATATTCAAATTGATTTACATATATTATTTGTCATAATAAATAAGCTGCAACAGTATTAATTCAAATATTAGAAAATTTGTCCAACTTTCAAATAACTCCATTTTGAGACATTATAGAGAAGACAAAAAAAAAAGAATTTTAATACACTTAATTCGACTGATACACACGATTTATTATTTAAAATTGAATTTCTCTAAAATACCGAGTCGTTGTGACCTTTTTTTTAACATTTAATTATTATAATAAGAAAAAAATCGATCTTAAAAAATTTCGATAATGTTTTGGCAAATTCTTGAAAAAGTTCTGTCAAAAACCATTGACACAAGTCAAAAAATATGGCGAGTAGTTCAAATGAACCTACCCACCACAGAACTACAAAATATAGAATGCTGACACAATATTTTTCGATTAAAAACGAATTTATTCATAAATTACATATATAAAATTACAAAAAACCCATATCGACTGCAAATTTCAAAATTGCAGCTAACCGTTTTCGTTTGATTTGATCCTGAAACGGTGCAACTAACCAAACAGATTCAACAGGCACGGCTTCGGTACTCTAAAAAAAATAATTCTATTATTATAATAACAGTTTTCCTTGAACATAATAATTGTTACTTCAATTTCATCGAGATCGAAGAGTTGGTCATTATCCAGCATAGACATTATATTTGCTTCTATAGACATACGAATACTGAAGCCTATAGTCTCTTTTATATTCGCATGTATATCATTGAGTGCGACTAAATCAGGATTTGTGCCTAATTTTGCTAAAGTAACCACCAATTCTTTATGATATTCGTCAATAAATTGATTCCAAGAATTCGCTAATACTGTCACATCAACACAACCGAATAACAAAAGCGTTAAATCAGTTGCTACAGTTGTATATCTATAATAATTACAATAACAATGATAAAAAAGGAAATTTCTATAAGAATTTTTACCGTGCTAATTGAAAATCAAGCATCATAACGCTCGATAGTGTCGTTTTATTATCATCTGAATATTTGAATAAGAAATTTGGCAACCAAATATCACCATGTGTAATCACAGATAATTTATGTTGAGTCAAATTGCATAATTGACAAATTCTACCATAGAAATCGCCATCGGTGAATTTGAGAAATTTCTCTAAATAATCCTGTGGTAATTCTTTTTCAATAGCATCACGTGCTACACTAAGTAATTTTTTACCAAAATTTTCGTAACACGAACGTAATTGTTCAGAAAAATAAACTTCTTTCAATTGTTTAGCAATTTTATCGAAATTGTCGAATTGTTGATCTTTAAAAGCTAAACATAAACCATGGAATTGTGCTAATAATTTTATTAATAATATTGTATGATGGTAATCTAAACCATTACCACGTTCTTTATTACCATAACCATAATAACTTAAATCTTCTAATGATATAAAATCGTTATCACCATCGTGGATGGCGTAAAGTAATCTAACAATAAAATAGAATCAAATATTGAGATTATTATATACAGGCTGGACTATAAGTATTGGTACACAGAGCAAGAGTGAATTTCTCACATCAACATATAAGATTTAGTTTAATTTATCTGTGTACCATTACTTATGGTCAATCTGTATAATTATATTAATTTTTTTTTTAATAAGGAAATTTACAATGGAATGTTGTTGAATGGTTGTTGTAGATTTTTCGTATTTTGGAATTGTTGTAATGCTGGCCAAACCTTGAAAAACATTGAAAATAATCAATAATAATTGTTAAGTTGGAAAATTTCATAATTTCCGACCTGGAAACACACAACTTATACTTTTACGAACGTATTAGGTCCGTTGTCTCGCTTTATATAAGTGCGAACGAGATCACAAATAACTCTATCTCGCCCGCACTCATATAGAGTCAACGGACGCAGTACGTGCGTAAAAGTACGTTGTATGTGCCCTAAACTCTTACTCTTTCATAAAATATTGTTTCATTTTCAAAATATTTGGTAGAGTTAAATGTTTTTCTACGGCTAATGTTTTTTGGTAAATATTTCGTTATCACTGGAATAACCACAGATTTATTCTCGCCTCTGAAATTATAGATTTATTATTAGAAACCGAAATTTCCATATAATAACTAGACCCCAAACTCTGGTTGAAAAAGTGCGGCTCATAAAATGAACTGTGAAGTTAGTCCCAAGTCGCGTAAAGCTGCGGTTGAATCAATTTGAGCGTTTCGACTGTACCCAAATTATTGTTGCATTCATCATTCATACACGTTCCTCAACAACGCAATCCCATACAAATGAATACGCAGCAAATCGTACTAGTTCGGTTGGCAGCCAACCACTACAAAATGCAGCACTTTCGCTATGCGCAAAGTATAGGCAGTTAGGAGTCTAGTTATTATATTAGTCTATGGTTTATGGAAATTTAAAATTTGTCAAATGTCAATTTGACAAATTGTCAGATAAACAGATGCTACATTTAGCACCAAGTACATTTGAACTACTATTCTATATAAATATTTATTTTTCCATTAATAATTTTAATAACTTTAATTAAAGTGCTAATTATGCAATTTAATCATTAGACTTACTCTTTATTATAACCGGTAGCGTAAATTTTGAATCTACATGCTGAACTCAGATAAGAATCACCTTTTTTCAAATCACTCCCAGTTTCAATTTTTTTAATTTCAATATCATTTAATTGATATTTTTTGTTAATTATTTCAAATAGAACATTATCGGTGAATTTTTCCGATATAATTCGTTGTAAATCATCAATGGACATGTTTTTCCTTTGTTAATTCTTACAACACTAATAAATAATATAGGTTAAGATTCGATTTATAAGCGAATTGAACTCTTAATTTGATACGTCCACGTCAGTTATCTAGTTGATGATCAAATTACCATAAAATTTCACATTTAAGTTTATAGCAAATAAGTTTTTGATAGAGAAGATTAAGTGAATTTGGAAAGTTTTGTTGGATGGAATTATATAAGAAATCATAGATATGCAATGCAAATTGAACAGGGCCGTATTGAACAATTCTTCACTTAAATATTACAATCATTCATTCCAGAATCTTAAATAGACGGTAAAATCTACTTAAGATTGTTGAATGTATAGGTAATATTAAGACCTATATTTATATAAGATTTTCTTCATGTGATGTCATATATATCTTATAATATCAAAGTTTGTAAGACTCACTCTGTATACATTTTGATATATACTGCCAGCCTGTATATAATGCAAATATCTTTAGAATGCGTGCAGTATAATTAGACTTAATAGATGACGGAAACGTCATTTCAATATGTTGAATAGAAAATAAGTTATGGACCGATTACGTGTACCACTGGGCCTACCAGTACAGAAAAAAGAGCGATATATAGAGATAAATGGAGATAGAGAAAATCCTGCAAATATAAAGAGTGAGACATGGAAAAAAAATTGATAGAATATGGGGAAAATATAGAAAAAAATTTAGTGTCGAAAAAATAGAGGAGGGATGTGAAAAATAAGAAGAAGGACGTGTCTAGAATCTAGAAAGAGAGGATTATAAGGAGAGAGAAAGAGAGACGTATGATTAAAGGGAGAAAGATAAAGAGGCAGAGCGTTGTGATAGAGTACGATAAGTGAAAGGGGAAGGAGTTAGTAAGTAGAAGATGGAGAGTGAGTTAGATAGCGATGTATAGGGAGAGAGATGGAGCGGGAGAGAGAGAAAGAGATGAAGTCACGTAGAGAGAGAGAGAGAGGAAGTGAGAGATTTCTGGTGTGAGCGAGAGAGAAAGTCAGATTGAGAAGTAGAGAAGAAAGAAGAATATATCAGAAATGAAAAAACCTAAAACAATTAAATGTACTGCTAAAATTTATTGCTATTATAATAATTTGTTTATAATTATTATCATTTCTACGGCAGTAATAATTTTTTCGTTGGTGTTCTTTTGTTAAGATAGAAGAAGAAGAAGAAAAATTAGAACAGAAACAATTACAATTTTTGTTGTCTGATCGACTTCTTCTTTTTCTTCTTCTTTTTCAATGTATTCCTCGATTTAACTCTATTACTATCACCATCAACATTATCACCATCATCAATATCATTAAGATTACAATTTAGAAATGTTGTAACTAATGATCCATAATTATTGTCTTGTTGTTGACTATTATTATCATTATTATTATTATTATTATTATTTAGATTTGTTGATGGTAAACTAGTTGATCGTTTAACATTTAATAAATTTTGATTTGAATTATCCATTAAATCAATGGCACTTTGTCGCTTCAATCTAAAATATGGTTGTTCTAGAAAATGGAATCGACTCAAACTGATTTGCACGGATCAAAACTCGAACGCATTCTAAAGGATTCTGTACGTTTAGGCAAGCGCAATAAGACTTTAAGTGTCCGGGATTATACAAATCTTATGGTTCTAGTTCTCTGTTTGCTGATATCTAGAACAAGTAACAAAGTGGTTTAAGACTAGTTCATTACTGTATACAGGATGGTCCACCAGTGGTTTTCCTGGTCTTGTAACTCTGGCTCTATTGGATGCAAAAAAAAAAACGGACTCGATGATCCAAAGTGTGATATTATTTTGACGTTGAAACGGTTTCCCGAACTTTAGATCTTCGAGTGCCTTTTTTTGCCTTCCAGTAGAACCAGAGTTCCTACAAGACCAAGAAAGCCTCTGGCGGACTATCCTGTAGTGCGTTTGGGATTTGATCCGCGAAAACAGCTATTATTATTATTATTATTATTATTATTATTATTGTACAATACCCAGATTTATTATCTGTTTTAGTTTTTCTTGTTGTTGTTATTCGTTCATCTTTTAATATCGATGGTTTTTTTATTGATTTATTTTTAGTTTTGTTCGATTTACTATTATTGTAATTGATCCTGGAATTTTAACAATAAATTAACAAATGATTTGATTATTTAATTCTATTATTTATTTTTTTCACTTCATATTATTTATTGATGTATCAGTTGTTTTTTCATGATTGAATAACCATAATTTATTTTTTAATGATAGTAATTTCGATTGGACCTCTGATAATTGCTGTTTCACTTTAGTTTTCTCTAATCTATATATTAACAGAACAAAAAAGAGAAAATTAAATACAGTCTGTTACAAAAAAAAAAAAGATCATTTTTTTGAAATAAACTCTAAATAGATTATAAAAATAATTAATTAGAGCATACTTGATTTGTTTTCTTTTCAATCGTTTCGTAACATGTCCATTATCCATTTTATCATTTGGTAATATTGTAGTAAGTGTTACCGTTTTAACAGCACTAATAATCTTTCGACAATCATCATTCGATTGTTTCGTTTTTTTCTTCCTTTTGGTTCGTTTGAATTTTTTTCGTTTCAATTTCGATTTCTTCCCAAATCTATCATCATTACAATTATCACTATCTGAAGTATCAGTAATTGTAGTTTTACTGGTTGATGACGAATCTAAACCTAATGTTGATTTATATATCTAGAATTTACAAACAAAAAAAAACAATTATTATTATAAAAGGTTATTTGATTATATTCGAAGGACGACTGTTAAAGTTAAAACACGATTAATTTTTTCGAATTTATTAATATTTACTATTATAGAAACAATCCGCTTCAACAGTAGTAATCCGAAATAAATGAAATAACAGAGACGGATCTGAGAGTTTTGGGCCTAACAAGGAACACAACTAATTTATACAGGATGTCCCAGTTGCTCTATTCAAGCAGTCCACTAACGCTAGATTCACATAAAGCGTGTTACTAACGTTGTTGCTCTTTTCATTAGTATGGGCTAAATAGAGTTATAATCTCGTTCGCGTAAAACAGGCGTTGAAAACACGCTCTGTGTGACATATAGGGTTAGGTGCCGCTTACCGATGGGCCATCCTATATATAGAGAGAAAGACTACGAATAAGCCAATTGTCTTGATGCATCTCTATTTTTATTTATTTTTTTTTTTATAAATAATTGTTTTTAAATTACGCTTAATGGTTCTCGATTAATGTTGGTTTTTTTCTTGATGGTTATTCTGGTTGATTTCGTTTTATTTGCTGTTTTTCTGAAAAAACTGATGAGCGGTGATGATGGTGGTGGTGGTGCTAGCAATCTACCATTTTTATTGAATTTATATCCATTATCAGCATCAAAATCATCATCATCATAGTCTACTTCATTCGAACTTGAACTGGATGTATCGCCTTCATCACTATCATATTAGAATTGTTGATTTTCTGATTATTAAATCGTAAAATTGAATAAAATATATTTACCTCGAATAGTCGCTTATATCGATATTTGTTGGTTCATCAGCATTCGATCCATATTTGATCAATTTGTTAATAATTCTGATTCGTAATTTCTCCTAGAATTTTACATTAATTGAAATTTTTCTCTATAATAAATAATGATGATAATAATAAAAAATATTTTATGAATAAATAGTCTTTATTGTTTCAATAATGTGTTATCTCCAAAAAAATATGCCAATATTAATGTTAATAAAAAACAAATTAATAAGGAAATTCGTAATTTTGATTGTACCTTTCTTGGTGTATCATCATAATAATCTAATAATGTTTGACAAAATGATTTTGCCATTTGTTCGAAATCTTGTATATTGAAATGTGTTAAATTTCGACTACCTAATATTGAACCAGCAAATGATGCCTCCATTGTATAACTATTTGTTATACCTAACATATACATAACAACACGACCTGTACCCTCTTTGGCTTTTTGTACTTTGAATTTACAACTTTCAAAGCAAAACTATAAAAAAATCAAAATTAAATAAATAAATAATAAAAAATTTCTATTGTATATTCGAAATTGAAAGGACAATGTAGCCCCACCTTAACATTATCTGACGCCAAGGTGGACGACAAACAAATAAAGACAACGTAATAGAAGATTCATATTTAAGAGGGCATGGGCGTGGCCAACTGTTAAGCTTTTCAACGGCCTGGGCACACAAAACGTACTTTTACGTCCATTGTCATAAAAGTGTAATAATATAAGTTGCAATAAAATATAAGTGCGATCGAGATCATAAATATCTCTATCTCGGGCGCACTTATATAAAGGGTGACAACGGACCAAATACGTACGTAAAAGTATGTTCTCTGTCTCCTGACTGTAAGTTGGCTACCGCGGTGAGATGCAAACTCAAACAGTTAGTTCCGTCCACAGTGAACACTTATGTTATAAGAATTTAGTTACTAAAACTGCCACAAAGGGCGTCATAGTGCGGGAAAGAGACAACAACTACAAGTTGTTGTTGTTGTTGTCTTTTTTTTCGCACATTCTATATTTCTCTCGCACAACTGTACTCCTCGACTATGACGCTCCTTGTGTCAGTTTTAGTAACTAAATTCTTACAACATAAGAGTTCACCTCTACCAATGATAGTAACATAGCAGTGTCAAGACCTGTCATAAGACCGTCGTTCCATCCATGTTCTTTCAAATATGAATCTTCTATACCGACAACAGCAGTAAGATATTTTCAATTCCGATAGATATATAAAATTGCGCCTCTACATCGCCATCTATCGACTATATTCCAGTCAACATAATCTCAATGTTGGCAATTTTTTTGTGAGGATGGCGATGTAGATTTTATTATAGTAGTCAATTTACTTTATCGGCAGTATTCTTATGTAACAATAATGGAAAGACTTGTTCTTGTAATTTCGTTTCACTATTATTATTATGTTGTTTTTCACAGCCATAAATGAATATATTATGTCGTCTAGAATGTGCATGTAAATCACAATACATAGCTATACCACATTCATCTAATAAACGACGTATCAATAATTTCGTATAACATATAGATGGATGTTGTTCACGTAATACACTTTTATATTGACGATTTAAATCTTTACCAGTTAATGAACAACGATTATTACCAATTATTACACCATCCGGATTCAACATTGGTATTAATTTAAATATAAATCGATCACGTAATTCTTTTGCCACTGAACAATCACTGGTCAAATAATCGAGGAAACCTTTCATTATCCATGATGATGGCGTTTCACCAGGATGGACACGAGCCGTTATCACCACAGCCGGCTTACGCTTAAAAAAAAAACAAAAATAATAACAAAACTATCAATACAGAATGTCCAAATTAATTGAGGGAGATGCTGCAATTGTGGACTACCTGTATAATCGTGTATTGTATACCTTTATTTCTTCGGTTGATTTATTTGGCGTTGTAATAGTGACATGATGTACATTATTGCCAGCTAAACTTTTACATAATAATCGTATTGTTGTGAATGTTGATTTTTTCGGATGGTTTGCCATTTCTTGTAAATAATCTTCTAAATCGGAATATGTATATGGGTAGCATGGTGCAAAATAGACTTCATCATCGTCATGCGGAAATTCAGTTGTAAATGTTAATGTATAAGTCATTTGAGCGTCCGGATCATCTGACGAACTGTATGAAATTTTTCTTTTATAACTGTACAATGTACATACAGGATGTCCGATGGGTGCGTGGACGCCTCATTAACTCTGTCGCTATATAAGAATGAAAATCCAGAGAAAAACAAGTCGACTTCTTAAATAGCAACAAAGTAAATGGAGGTTCCTTCTTACCCTAGGACATCCTGTATAAATAGAAATATAAAAATATGTACTTACACATTATCATTACTATAATAAGTAATATTATTACCAAATCGTCGCCAACCAATCGAATGTAATTTGGCTTCTTTGATTGAATACATCAATGGACGCATACCTTCATTAAATAAACTACCATCTTTTGTAAAATTAGCAATTGAGAATCTACAAAAACAAAAATATATACATATAGTGGAGCACTTAGTTAGATTTTTAAACTATATATTGTCATAAAAAAATTACATATATCTTGTATATTTGGTTAGAAACAACCAATGATAGATAACGTAATTTTTGTAAGACAAATCAAATGTTTTTGGCACGTTCAAGTGAGCAGTTGTTGGACATGTTTAAAGAAATTTATGTAAAGTGGCATTTAGTTCAAATCATAAACTACGTAGTATTGTAAAAATATTTTATATGTGATTTATATTGTGCAAGAAATAGTCGATGATAGATGAGTAATTTTTTTTTTTGTAAACTTACCGATATTGGAAATTCTTTTTCATTTTGGTTATACGAAAATAAAACCATTGCATATGACGATTTGTATAAAGATCAGATCTTAAATATAATTCATAATAATTTTCTGTTATACGTATTGCCTTTTCTAAATTGCCACATTCAAAACGCGATTCAAATTCTAAACAATCTCCATCTAATTCATGTTCAACAGTTGGTGATGTTATATAAGGACCACCACCAACATTTGATCGAGTAAACTAAATTTTTCCAAATAATAAGTTAAAATTTTTAGAATTATATAAATATAGAAATTGAAGGAAAAATAACGTACAAAATTTGTAGCACTAACTGCCGTATATTTATATACAGTAATACCACATTCATCACCAACTGGTGGTGGTTCAACTTCATCACCGGTACGTTTATAATATGGTTCCGGACATGATGGTACATAATCGATATGTTTGACACGTTCATCTAAAACCTATAAATTCAATTCCAAATCAATCATATTATATTCAGTAAATTTATCTGTATTATGTTGGCACTAGACCTTATATAATGGATAAAAAAAAAATGAGGATTGAAATTCGTCCTGTATATGTAATACTTCTTATACAGTATGTCCCAATTTTGACGCTTACTACTCGTGACTTGGTTATTGGAAGCGATAGAGTTTAATGCTCACAATTGAGTCCTATCGAGTTTATTATTAAAATTTTGATTTCCATCAAATATTCCAAAATTCTAAAAATAGCATTTGTCGATAGCTTCAAATTCCGCAAAACATTCCCCATTTATATTACTTCTAATACCGGAGCTATCAATAGTGAGCCTCAAACTTGGGACACATTGTATAACCAATTGGGATAGGAAATAATGTTCCAACATTACAGTACCGACTTGGCAATTGTGCATAAGCGAACTAAAAATACGCAAAACAGAGTTGATCGCAGGAAAGAAGAAGGGAACAAGACATTATATCGGCCTCAGTTTGCTGGAACAGCTTCCAATTAAATGGATGTGGAAAACGCTCGAAAACGTTATAAGACAAGTGCACACAATCTGTAGGTATATTTTTATTATTGGAATAATTACTTGACATTCGATTGGCCATCTTGCTGGTTGTGGTATAAAAGCATAATCTCTTAATGCAAATAAATCTTTATTAGACTCAATTTGTTTTAATTTCTCTTCATGTTCATCTAATGTTGCCATTGTTTCAGAGAAAAAATTTGAGATTAAACTCATTATTTTCGATTTTGGTGGGAATAATTCCGCTTGTAGATCTTTGACGAGCGTTTCTAAAACAAAACAAACAAAAAAATTAAAATATACCTATACTAATCGGTAGAACTGGATTTGTGAGCTGTCTGTAGATTAAATCCCGAACACGTTCTGTACTAGTGAGCATATAAGCACAACAGTAAGGCAAATTCGTCCAGAACTATACATTCTTATATGGTTCTAGTTCTCTGTTCGTGTGTAATTTAGAACGGTGTTACGAAACAATTCACGACCAATTTGTTACTAGTTTCCAAATTGTGACGCAAGTGCATAGATCCGTTCGGGATGTGATAACGATAACGATAACCGAGCATGTCTTATAGTCAATTTTTACCGCACCTATGCGGAGAAGTGACTTGTGTCTCTCTAACGGCACGTGTGCGACCATGCACCAATAAAATATCAGAATATTTCTGACTTTGTCAGAAATGTTAGCAGAAAAGAAAAAAATGCTTAGCAACGAATCGATTCTTATATAAATAACTAAACAATTTTTATTCAAATTTCCTCTCAAATCCAACTTCCACTATTAATTGGTATTAGAAAAAATATTGTTCGATACGTATGTGCAAGAGTAGGAATTCTGACAGACTAGAGTAGAAGCACTTCTCAAGACCCCGTACGTAATATACTCAGTAATACTCAGTCTTGTTGAGAATGCGCCATAATCTCCGACTCGTTGCGTCATCAGTTCAAGCCTGGCAGAATCCCTAACTTTGCACACATGTATCGAAAATTATCGTATTATTGTATTTTTTGCAATATTATGATGGAAATTTTTCAAAATATTGACAAAGTATAGTCTTTTAAGATCTACAAATATTTTCATTGGGGAAAAACCAACGCGTCTGGCTGCAAATTGCGTCAATCCAAAATGATAAATTTTCAAAACGCCCACAATCATAATTAAAAATCATATTTATGAATAAAACCAAAATAAAGTTTCAATGTCATTATTCGTTTTATATAACTTTGGTCAAACGACTGATGAATTTCAATGGACATTTCAAATTAAAACAAAACAAACAATTAATTAATCGAGATTTACATTGAAAATAAACAATAAATTAAGTCGGATCTACTAAAATTAAAACCCAAAAAAAAAAAAACGATTGGCAAAGATGCAATTGGAACAGGTGTTCCAAAAACAACGTAGCTACAAATTGCCAATTCATTCTGTATATTTTTATAAAAAATAATAATTGTAGAAATTGAAAATCTATTTGAAAATAATTGATAAAATTATTAGTTCGCTCACCTTTATTAAAATTACTTTCATTTTCCACTTCCATTTTCACCGGGTTGTATTATTATAGATTTTCGTCAAACCCCCGAAAATAAAAAATCAACTATAATTCATATTATATCATTAGAAAATTTAATCTAAACAACAAAAAAATAATAAAATAATTGGGAAACTTCAAACAAACAAAAGAAAATCAAATTTTTGACATTGCCAATTTTCTTTTTTAAATACAAAAAAGATTATAAAACTCAAACGTTATATCAGACTAAAATTTTACTTCTATCCAAGTATTATTATTATAAACTCACAATATTTCCATGGGGATGGAAGGAAAATGCACAAATCGTGGAAAATCGATCCAAGTTCTTTAGTCTCTCTATCCACACACATATACATATGTCGTCTATAGTTGTAATAAAAGCACAACTCGTATTCCTTATAAAATTCGTTTATTGGAAATAATTATTGAAATAATAAGAAAATCTCTGTGTGATTTTTGCAAGTTTCTCCCAACATTTTCTATAAATAATCACATCTCTATCTATATGATATATTTACTAACTCAAAATTATAAAACTAAATGGGGGAAAATGGGGGAAACTAGATAATAAGACTACCTTTTCATTTATAAAGAAATCTAATCCTACTATTTTAGATAGAATCGGGAAATTATTGATTAATTCCACATATAATTCAACGAACTTTCAATCTATTGTGGTAAATATAGTTATATCACGAAATTTCTAAATTACGATCATAATCTAAAACAAAACAAAACAAAAGAAAAAGAATCATAAATAAAATGGAGAATTTCATGACTTGCAACAATTTATTTGAATAATTTGTCTATGATTGATAATTAAACAAACTGGAAAATTGCCAAATAATAGTAATTTTTATTTTAAAATCACAGTCGACAATCATGCCATTTACTATCATATTGACAAAATGATAGCAATAGTATTCAAATTTCCCGGGTCCATGAATTGATTATGCTACATTCAAGGTTGTTTATTTATTTATTCATTTATTTGTTCTTTTCTAACGAATTTTTCCTGAATTAATTATAAAATCTTAATTTTATGGTATGATTTGTCAAGATCGTAATTGATAAGAGAATTATTTAAATAAACCTTTTCATGTTGAACAAAATCGTGTTGCGCATGCGTCAACATCTGCCATGTTTTTTTCGGACAGTTTACTGTATGTTTTAATTATAAGCTGTTGAATATGTTTTAAAGGAAAATAATAATACAAGTACCTATTCCAATTGAACGTTTAACAGGAAATGTTATCAGTGACGACGCGAAAAAATTAGTTATATGATAAAAAGTATATCTGTTTATTGCATTTTGAAGGTGAAAGTATAGCCAATAGAAAAATATTATCCGGATCCAATAGAACGAAACATTACTATTGTAATAGTAGATCTCATATTGAGCAACAAAAACCTTAATACTTATAATTCGTTTTGTAGGTCCCAAAATTCAGAACAGCAGTTCATTTCCAAGCACTTTAAACCTTGGAGGCTGGACTTTGAGAGTTTGTGTCTGATTTTTCATTACTGATTGTGTGCCCTAGACACATAAATTTCCTTCTTTCAATCGTATATCCATCACCTCTTTCTTCTTTCTCAGTATTTCTAGTACTCTGTCTACCCAGAATTCATAATTTTCTAGAGCTTCTTTGAATATATATGGCTACATCCTTGCCCTACGTCCCACAAAATATTAAATGCCACTGTTCTATCAACTCCAGAACTACTTCAATATTTGTATCATCTCCTGGTACTGGAAGTACACAGTTGTCAATTTCGCAATTCATGTTTTTGGAATAATACATGTAGACTGAACTTTTGTTACCATTACCTTCATGAATCGTAATTCTGTGTCTAATACTATTTCAAAGAATATCTTGTATATTCGGCAATCGATAATTTCAAGAATATTTATTAGTATTCCTCGCATATGATTACATAATTTACTATAGATTGCAACAACACTGTCCGAAACTTTCAAATTCCCGCTCATTCCTAAATTTGTCAATATAAAAAAAAGAAATCTTCACTTGCAAGCTTCAATTTATTGCTGATAGAGAGCACTATACAAATCAAACATTAGATATATAGATAAAATATAAATAAATTATTTCAATATTATTGTAATAATTCGATTGAATTTATTTGATTGTGTGTTATACAAATATTGGATTATTTACGTGAATTATTTAAATAATTTCAAATTTTGATTCAAAAACGTCATCTATACGTCAAAAGTGTAACTACATATAAGTAGTTTTCTTTTTTTAATTCTAAAGGCTTTTGAATAATTGTTCCAAATTTTTGTTGATTTTATGTAACAACTGATAAGGTAATAGATTTGATTCGAACAAATGTTAATAAAAAAATTGTAGGATATTTCTAATTGTAAATAGATTGGAAAAACTAACGGTTGAACTTTCGATTATGGGTCAATTATTGGACTTAAAAAAAACAAACCATCACTGATCAGTACAATGATTCATTATTTCACAATTAGAATAATTTCATTACAACAAATCGAACTTTGTTCAGTTACTCAGACGTGTTATTTTTTCTCTATAATAATTGGTATTAAAAAAAATTAAAAGTGATCTTTGAACTCTCTACCTCGCTATTTAAACTATCGTGTGATTAAAATACAACAAATTTATAAGTGGAGACAAGTTCCCCTTCTATCTCAAATTCATTCATTATCTCTATAGATATTTTTAAAGCATTTTATTTAATAAAAGGAAGTTGATCTTTCGATTCATTCTAGTAAATTCCCAGTGATTTCAATTAAAAGTATTAGAAAATTCTACTTAGAAAACCATTCCAAATTGAACGGTAAGTTATCAAAATCAAAATATTATTCCATTACGTATTATTGAACTAGTCGAATTGCGTCGCAAAAAGTTTAATTTAAAAAAAAAATTGATACCTTTAACTACATACGTGACTTGAATCATGGTGAGAATAATTTAAATAACCTTTTCACCCGTTGCGAAATTAACATTTTATACAAAGAACTTACCGATAGATTCAATAATTCGCTATTGTTCCTATCGTAAATAAAATAATTATAATTGATATTAGTCAAGAATTATTTTTTTTTTTTAGTTGATTTGAGTATCCGTTTTCACCTTGCGATATCAATCACTTGACCTTTGTATCAATTTTTGAATTTTAAACTGATAAATAACCAGTCTTTTAACGAACTCATTAAATAATAAATATTTTCTGATTTTCATATATCCGTTTTGATTTGGTTTTAATTGAAGAATTATTTCAGAAAAATGGCTGAAACTCAAGTAACTGAAAATACAGCACCAACACCGACTTGTATGGAATCTGTTAATCGTATTGTTAAATTACCAGTAG